>PVJL010007617.1:0-75864 GCA_004026885.1 Lyroderma lyra | reverse complement strand
GGTGTTCCCCACACAGGGCGGGGGGTCCCCCACACAGGACGGGGGGGGTCCCCCACACAGGGCGGGGGGTCCCCCACACAGGGCGGGGGGGTCCCACATACAGGGCGGGGGGTCCCCCACACAGGGTGGGGGGCCGCCGCTGGGGCCCACACATTGCCTCCGTAGCCTCAGCACACTGGGCTGTGACAGTCCGGACGCTCCTCTGTCCCATCCATTGTCATATCCTCCCAGCCTACCGCCCAGCCTGGCTCCCGGGAGGCACCCCAAAACGAGTGAAGGAGAGGGTTTGGTCACGGAACTGAACTGGCCTCGTCGCCCTGACTCCGCACCCCGTGGGCTGCGCGGCTGGTGGGAAATCACCCCCACCTCTCTGAGCTGCCCCCCTGCCCATGAGGGAGGTGGACCAAACCATTTTTTAACTTGTCCATTCCTCAGCCTAAGTCAAGGTCGCTGCCTGGACAAAGAGTCCAGTCCATCGCGCCCCACTGCTGGAATGGCCGGCTCGCAACTGACCTGGTCACTTCCCGTGCAGACCCCGCCCTCTCTGCAGCACAAGGGAGAGGCAGGGTCTCCCCCGGACTCAGGGGGACCGGTGATGGACCTTCAGAGGGGTCGAGGGCCCTGAAAACTCTCTCCAACCTTCCGTTTCACCATGCTTAAGACAGGGGGATTGGTGACCAACCCCAGGGACGTTCCCTGCTCTGGGATCCTCTTGGTCACTACTGAGCCCACCTGTGGGGAGGCCTGTGAGTGCACAGATGTCCTGTCTCAACAACTTCTCCTGGACAGAAAGCTGGGGAGAAGGGCCAGGTCCTGGGGTTGTTTGCTCAGGGCAGAGGGTGTATCCGAGGCCGGCCAGGGACTGGCTCTGAGGGAACACAGGAAAGCCAGGGTGGGTGACACACACTGTCTCTGCAGAGGGAGGGGGCCTCTGAGAGAGGAGCGAATCCTGGAACATAAATCAAATGAGGTGTAAAATTGTCCCCAGCCACGCTTCGTAAATCTGCTGCAGCATGTCATTAATAGCAGCCTCAGAGCCGGGGACACACGGGTGGACACCTGGCAGGCGGGTGGGGTGGCAATTAGTCCAGAAGTAATGACGGGGTGGCTCACAGCTCATCTAGGGGGCACTGTTGACCCGGCCCGGCCCTCGTCCTCTTTCCAGCAGAACCCGAGGAAGGAGGTGAAAGGCCGGCCCCTAAGACCTGCTTCGCTACCGGCACCTCCTCCTTGAATTCTCCTCTGAGAATCTCATCATGGGCACCTTAGGTCAGAGGGGCACCTGAGGTCACACCGACCTACAGCTCCAATCTACAGAGAAGGTCCGACTCAAAAGGTAGTGGGCAAGCATCTGCTGCCCTACAAACAGCCAGGCCCCAGGTGCCCACTAGTTGGCCAGGCCAAGGCCGGCAGTCTGCGAATCCTCCCGTGGTCAGGCCTCCCCGCCAGTGGCCCAGGGGGTAGCCTGCTCGGGGTGACTGCTCCTGTTAGTGGTCCTCAGAACTAGATTTCCAGGGTGCAGCAGGGCTTGGAGTCAAGCTGGTGCTCCAGGCGTGGGCAGGATAGTGGCAGAGCCTTAAAGACAGACATCTCGTCCTGAGGCAGGGAGTGCCCTGGACAGGGGGCCAAGCAGCTGCCTGTCCTAGATGTGTGGCCTGGGCAAGCCCCTCCCACTCAGGACCTCCCAGCAAAACCAGGGTCTGGGCTCTGTGTGCATCCTGAATGCTCTTCCCAGAACTTCTAACCATCTGGGTTTCTCCTTTGGACTCATACCTGGAGTCCTGTGGCTTGTCGTTCTGCTCCTGCAGGAACCCCACTGGATGGCCCGGGCCCTGCCTACTCCTGGCTGCCGGCCCATGGTACGTTGGCCTGCACTCTGGGTTGTACCTGGTCCTGGTCAGCAACAAGCAGCTTTCTGCACACCGACATCACCCCCTTCTCTGTCATACTGTCATCTACAAAGCACAACTGGCTCCTGCTCTCTTAAGCACAGAGGGTGGCAGTGAACATGACCTCCCCCCGCCCTTCCTTCTGAGCCTGAGGAGGTTCAGTGAGGACTCCCGGAGAGACACAGCTGGAGGGTGGAGCAGAGGCAAGGAGGAGGCAGGGACCAGGACATGTGTGGGGGGTGAGTGAGCAGCAGGGTTGGGGGCTGCGGGGGCCCCACATTCCTCAGGGAACCTCCTCCAAGAAATTTCATGCTCCAGCAAGAACTCGTAAAATCAAAGATGTGCTTCCATATGCAATAATTTACCCAGAACGGGTGATGAAAGCCTCCCTCCCATTAATCATTGGGCGAGAGGCTAATTGATGTACGGGCATGTGCTCTGTGCGGCCCTCTGGAGGGTTATGTGTGGTGTGAATGTGGATATGACGTCATAGGCTCGCCCGCCTGGCAGGGAAGTCTCCCCCACCTGGCAGGGAAGTCTCCCCACGGGGGGCCCGGCCTGGCTCTCACTGCCCCCCCCGCCTGCTCCCCATTCCCACGTTCACCCCCAACTTCTAATAGGTGCTTGAACCTGCTCTTGCAAAACCAGAGTCAGCAGTTATGACCATGCCTGACGGGCTTGGCTGTTTCACACCAGTAAGGGCAGGCTCAGGCCATTTCTAACCAGTCTAAGCCTGTTCTAGCTAATTCTAGTTCTGACCAGATCAGGATGAATACTGACATGACCTGACATGATCGGAGGGGATCGCACAGTGTAGACCTTTTAAAACAGGTGGTGGCTAAATCTAACTGGATCAAACTAGTACTGTCCAGATCGAAGCCTCAGTTTCCTCCTCTGTAAAACAGGGTTAATAATAGTGTCTCCTTTATTGTCATGGTAAAGACCTAGAAAGAAAACCTAGATCAAAGCACTCCGACACCGTTGTAACCCGCAGCAAGGGCACAATAAATACGAGCTTTTTCTTATCGTCACAATGACTGTACAATTATTACTGTCGTCATACAAATGGAAAACCACCAGGACTGGCCCTGACTTTTAGTGTCAAGGCCACCTGCTCCTCTCCTGGAGGGCTCACAGGAAGTTAGAGAATGGGTCACCACAGAGCTTTCTCCCCCCTCACCCGCCAGGGGAGGCCCAGGTTGTCCCAGGATGGGTTTCCCAATACTGCTCCCGGGAATTCGTCACTTCTAAATTGCTTTCTGACAACTGTGAGAGGTTTCCTCTCTGCTGAGCACTTCCTACGGGCGAGTGACCTCTCCTGGGACTGAGGAAATGGAGCGAGCTTGAGCTTGTGAGCTACATCTGGTGGGATGAGCAGAGCCAGAGACCCCATGTCGGGAGTGGGCCCTGGGGGGGCTCCGCTTGGGCTGAGGAGAGAAGCCTTGGGGTGAAGGGTGGGGTCTCAGGGTGTCCCTGCCCTCCCCCAGGCCCCAGTATTGGGAGGGAGGACTAGCTGGGAACTCCTCTGGGGCTCCCAGGGGCTCTGGGGAGCCGAGTCTTTGGGCTGCTTGACCCTGCTCTGACTGGGGTGCTGGGTGGGAGTAGGGGGACAGAGTGAGGAAGTCACCTCACCCCAGGAAGAGTCCAGCTCCTGAGGCTGGCCCTGAACTCCCTCCTCATTGTCCCCACACACAAATTACACACACACACACACACACATTACACACACACAAACACATTACACACACACACACAAATTACACACACACACATATTACACACACACACTACACACACACACACAAATTACACACACATCACACACACACAAATTACACACACTACACACACACAAATTACACACAAATTACACACACACAAATTACACACAAATTACACACACACAGATTACACACACACACATTACACACACACTACACACACACTACACACACACAAATTACACACGCACACATTACACACACACATTACACACACATTACACACACACAAATTACACACACACACAAATTACACATACACACAAATTACACACACACACATTACACACACACAAATACACACACACACAAATTACACACACACAAATTACACATACACACATTACACACACACAAATACACACACACACAAATTACACACACACAAATTACACATACACACATTACACACACATAAATACAACACACACACAAATTACACACACACAAATTACACACACACACATTACACACACACAAATTACACACACATAAATTACACACACACACACACACACACATTACACACACACACACTCCATGACTGCTTGTGGAGGGTCTGCTGTGTTCCCCGCACTTCGCGGCTCGCCTTCTACTACGGTAAGGACCTTCACGGAGGAGGAGACCCGCTCGGCGAAGGGAGGGCGGAGCCGGCCAGTGCCTAAGCCCCGCCCCCGGCTTCGCCCGGACCCTCCACTGCTCTTCTTTTCACCTCCCCCCCCTCCCCGCCCCGGCCCGGGACTGTGGGGGCCTGAGTACACTGACGCCGCTTGTCACCTGTCTGGGCCCTTTTGCTTAAGACGGGGCAGGACAGGGCTCAGAAAGAACCCAAATCCTTGGTTGTGGAGGGGGCTCCGAGACCCCGTCCGCAGCAGCCCTGGGCCACCCCACCCGCCCTTGCACCCTCGCCCCGGGGCCCCCCACGTCCCCCCGCGGCGGGGCCAGGGCTCCAGCTGTCCGCGCCGCCGCCCGGGCCTCCGCTCTCAGGAAAAGGGCCGCGGAGGCTTTCCGAGGCTCCTGTCCGGTCACACGGGCAGCGTGACTGAGGACAGTCTCTCATTTGATTCTCGCGACAACCCCGCGAAGGAAACGCTCTTCCTAGCTCCGGTTGTTTAGATGGAGAAGCGTCTCATCGCCGTGGAATCCGCCTGGAGCTACCGCCATTCTCACCACCTCGGAGCACGCGGCGCAGAAGTGTCGCGTGGTGGTGCAGGGCTTTTCGTCCTGCAAAGCAAACCTTGGGCCCATTAACCACAGCCCCCCTTCCCGCAGCCCCTGCCAGTCACCCTTTTACTTGTCCTCCAGGAAACGGTCGCCTCTAGGAACCTCGTGGAAATGGCATCGCCAGTATTTGTCTTTCTGTGCTTGCTAGCTCCATTTTAAAGCAATGATACAGGGAAACTAAGCCACTAACCTGCCATCACCAACGAGGACAGCAGGATACGAGCCGCGGGCTCTGCCCACTAGGTGGGCCCTTGCCCCGCCGTCCCTACCCCAGGTGGACGGCCCTCGGCCCTCGGGGTCACAGGTGAGAGCCCCGGGGCAGCTGCACACCCGGCTCCGGGCCTGCAGGAGCCTCTGGGCTCCCGATCCCTCCCTCGAATTCGGCAAGAAGGTTCCAAGAAGGTTCGCAGCCAGCAGGGAAGCCCTTTCCCTCCGGGGTGGGGGGGTGGGGCGGGCTTAGACGGCCTTCCAGAAAAAGGACGTCGTGTGACCTGTTCTCCCGAGGCTCCACTCAGCGCCCCGCCGAGTGACACATGCCCACCTGTCAGGGTGTCTGGGCCCGGGGGAGACAGGGAGGCTCAGACACAGATCACTGCCTCCAACCCTCCCGAGCTAGGAGGTGCGTGTCACCGCACACAAGTGACCCGCGGTGGGGCTGGATGAACTCTCCTGGAGAGGCAGCAACTAGAGGGCAGGGGTCCTTTCCGGGGGATGAGGGGGCAGGGGGCAGTCAGGGAGGCCTTCTGGGAGGAGTGGAGCAGGAGACTCTAGAAGAGGTTGGGGCGAGGAGTGGGAGTACCCCGAATGGCACCATGGGCACCCAGTCCTGCAGCTGCCATCACTCCTGTCCCCACAATTAAGACCAGGTCCTTGCAGTGTCTCAGGAAGGAGTGCTCAGTAGGGCGGCATGGATAATGAGGGTTGCTGGAGAGAGGAAAGAGGAGAAGGGGGGCTTGTCCCCCCCACTGGCCTGGGTCCTTTTCTTCCCCTCCCCATGGCCACCAGAGCACAGACCTTGCATGGCTCGCCCCCTTCAGAACTGAAACCACCCCTCTGATCCCTACATCCCTCCCCAGGGAGAAACAACTGAGGGTCCAGGAGCCCCTGCCCGGTGGCTCCTCAGCACCTTGCACGTAGTAGGTCTCAGCAAGTGTCTGTGTCATGACTTCTATTTGAAAGGGAGGGGACAGCAGGCGATGCGCCTGTTCGTTGCGTGGACTGTGAGTTGCCTGTAATTCCCTAATTAAGTCGGGGTGAGGGCGGCGCAGGGAGAGGAAAGAGGAGAAGAAGAATGGGGATCTGCAGGGGGCAGCCGGCACCCCCTGTTGAGGGGAGCCCACGAGGTCTTCCAGGAGCTGGCGGCTTTGCTAAGATGGCCATGGCCAGGAAAGGTTCCGAGAAGGTGCGCTGGAGAGCCGTGATGAAGGCCCGCACCCGCGGCTCGTGGGGGCCACACACCGGGCCCAGCAATCCCTCGCGTGGCTGAAGCCGGAGCCCAGCGAAGGGGAGTGTGGGGACTGCGTTGGAGGTGAGCGGGGCGCAGGCACCCCGCTGTCGGACTCTCTGGGGAGGTCGTGGAGAGCCCCTGGAAGTGGAAGACTTTAGGAAGGGCATGGGGGCAAGTTTCCGCAGGGGGCTGGATGGAGAGGAGACAATCGCGGGGTCCCGGCAGAGGCACGACGGGACGGAGCTACAATGGTGTTGAAGGCAGCAGAGGGGGACGCGGGACTTGTCAACAGACCAGTCCTGCTTCTCAGGCGGGAAAACGTGACAAGGATTGCGCGGGCCACCCAGCCGAGCAGGTTGGGTAAGGGACCTCCATCGGCCACACCAGGGGGCAATCCTCAGCCCGAGGGGCTGTGCGGAGAAAGAGTCCCAAGAGGGAGCGATTCGGTGATGAACGATGTCGGCCACGCGGGCCGGGCGAGCTGCAGCCCGGGGTGAATGGCGCTCACCTCCCCAGCTCACAGACTGGCCGCAGGGCCCAACAAGATCACTTGCACAAAAATGTGTTTGAGACTATCAAGACCGCCTGAGGGGGAGGGTCTGTTCCTACGGTTACGCAGGCCTCTCTTGGTCCCCCTGATCTTGGTGCCAGCACCACACACAGCCCCCCAATATCCTCCACCGCTTCCCCCCCCAAATGTCCCCAGCATGTCGGCTTGCTGTTGACTAATGCAGGTGTAGTCGCAGGAGGTTGCACGGGGGCTGAGGTGGGGAGCTTATGGAGGGGTGACATATTTAATAACCACAGGCCAAGGGCCCTGTGAGGCAGCAGCTCCTTGGCGCATGGAATTGAGGGTCAGGCCCCTTTCAATGGCCTCCTCCAGGTCCTTCTCTCACTTGCGACCTTGCGGGTCGGCTGGCTCTTCTGCTCCACAGCATTTCTTGTTCTCACTCTCAGACCCAGAACGACAGAGCAACCACCGTCCGAAACACTGCTGACCCCTGCGGCAGAGGGGAGCAGGTTCTGGAGTGTCCTGTATCGGCAATTACGTGATCAAGCTCAAAAATTACAAACATTCCTTCTGCTCCTGAGTTTTCAGCCAGTCCTGGCCTCGCGGCCACGCCGAACCACACGGGCGGGCGCTGCAGAGGACCCGGGAGCAGGAGGAGGCGGGCACCGATTAGCCCCGCCCTCCATCTGCAGGCAGGACAGCTGCAGGCCTACCCCAGGGGGTGCACGGGGGGGGGGGGCAGCCAGGCTGGGTACAGATGAGGCTATGACCACTGCAAAGCCCAGCCCCCTCCTTAGCACAGTCGTGACCCTGAGAGGGGCTACCCAGGGTCCAGGAGCAGCCCGAAGCTGCTGGAGGATCTCCAGGGGACAGGAGGAGGTCAGCAGGCCCCCAGAGTTGGAGTCCTGGTGGGGCCCTCCTAATCTGTGGAGTGTGAACAAACGGTGGCTGGTGGGGTGTCACAGACCTCCTCTTGGCCAGGTCCTTTGCAGAAATGATGTATCTGTTCATCAAATGTGCTCTGAGTTCCTCTTAGAAGTCCAGCTAGAGTCTCGGAGTCCGGCTGAGGAGCTGGGATGCACACAGATGACCACCAAAATGTCCATCTGTGGTAGGGGGCTAGACGAGTGGAATCAGTCAGGATGGCAGATTAGATGCCCACATCTACTTTTGCTACCTCCACAGTCCTTGCCATAAAAACTGAAAGGGTGACTTAAAAACAAACAAACAAACAGTATAAGGATTTGGAGGACAGGAGAAGAAAGAGTGGAACGAAGTATTGGAAGCTAAAACCCCAAGACAATGCAGTACTAACACAGCAGTGGGGGGAGCCGAGGGCAGTGGGGGGAGCCGAGGGCAGTGGGGGCAGCCTGGCGTACACTGCGGGGTCAGTTGTGCAAAGCGTGTCTCTGATATGGACACTTTGCTACAAAACAAACAAAACAAACAAAACAAAACACCTCACGAGGAAAATTGGAAAAGCACGAATGGGGACCGATTCTGGTTCTGGCTTATAACTTAAGAACAACACTGATATATCTAAGTTCTGAGCTTGATCAGGAATTGGAGGTTTCAGGATCTTGGAGGGGCAATGGAAAGAGGGGCTCAAATAAAGAGAACTGATGGACCCAGCTTCTCTCTAAACAGCTGGGTGTCTCTCCCTCATCCCCTCCCCCCCCACAAATACTGAGGTTTAGTCTCTTAAAGGGGCAACATAGGTGAGCACCAGCAAAAGTGGAGGGAGGGGTTACATGTCACCCCCTGAGGAACTGAGTGAGTGCATCACAGTGATGCCAACACCCCCCCCCCAGCCCTCTGCCCCATTTCAGCCCCCGGAACCCCCGCAAGCCAGCCTCCCCCTCCAGGGAGAGACTGGAAAAGTCTTTCCTGCAGAATCTGAGCTGCTCAAGAAGAGCGGCCTAAAGATCCTGACATGAGGAGTTCCCCGATGAAGTGACGGCAGCGGCTCGCCCCGCAGGGACTCTCACAGCTGACGAGCCCACCACCCTCTCGGAGCCCCCAGCGAGCTGGCGAGTTCCTTCCGTGACACGCGCGCTCTCTAACCTGAAAGATGTCTACTTTCCAAACCAGGAAAGCAGCAGTTTGGGGGAATCAGGGAGAAGAAACTGCAAAACACACACGCCAACGCTGTCATGAATACTCCCAGAAACACAGGACATGAGGTTATAATCATGGAACGAGCACATCCCACTACTAAGAATAACAGTTACTTAGATTTAAACACGGCTCTCCCTCTTCATCCTCCTCTCCTCCTCCCCTCCAGGGTTCACAAGCCATTAGGTGGGGATGGGGGACTGGGGGGCCCGGAGAGAGCGGCTGGAGTCTGCGTGGGGTGAGGAGGGCGCCTCTGTGGGGTGCGGCCGCAGAGAGGACCCTGTGGGGTGAGCAGGGCGCCCCCATGAGGGGCAGCCTGGGAGCAGGGCCGCACCCGGTGGGGAGGGGGCTGCCCGAGCGGGATGAGGCGGGCCTCCTCGGTGGGGGCGGGGCGGGGCAGAGGTGGGACACACAGGGGGATTAATCAGATAAGTAAATATATGCGAGCTAACGGGAGGCCGGTCCGCACGGTTAGAAACGTGAGTTACAAACGTGGAGAGGGAGAGGAGGAGAGGAAAACGTGGAGGTGAGTAGAATTGCAAGTTTCAGGTCAAACTCGTGGGCGGATAGATGATGATAGATGATAGATACATAGATATGAATATGTGTATATTAATATACATATGTAAACATGTATATAAATACACATATATTCCCTAGCTCTAACCACTCTCGGGGCCTGAGAATAGCAAAACGCCAATAGCAACAAGTGTGCCTAGTGCCCAGATCTTGGCTTCTAAGTACCATTCTCCACGAACCAGGGCTCCTTGGAGGAATAGCAGATTCCAGAACTGGGGCAGGAGAAGTACAAATGAACTTAAAACATCTTTTGGTGCCAGAAAGCAAGGAAATGCTCAAAGAAGGATGGGGACGGGTCAAAGGACACAGGTGCCACCCTGAAGGGGCTTCCACTAGGCAAATCTGGGACAATTTGAGCACCCAAATACATAATGTTGGTAATAGATTATAACCCACTGGGAAGACTACGAGACCCTAAGACCATGCTCATATGAATAAAGAAATGAGTAAATTGAACAGAATAGTTACACGATGTCCAACTACCTCCTACAAGATACTTAACAATTAGAGAGGGCAAAAGAATAACATCGTGGTGGAGCAGTCTGGCAGACAGCACCCTAGTCAGATGATCAAAGTGCGAATCATCAGGAATGGGACTTTGGAATCAGGCCCTCCCTGGCAGGATGCAATGAGAAGACAGCATCACAGAATAGCACTGTGGAATTCCTGCCGAAGACGCAGGACTCGAATCTAGTCGTGAGAAACATCAGACAACCCCAAACGGAGGGACATCCTCCAGCTGTGTGTGTGTGTGGGGGGGATGATAGGAGGGTCATAAAAATAAAAAATAACTGGTCTAGACAGAAGGAAATGAGACTTGACAACTAAGTGCAAGTATGTTTCTGATCTGGATGCTCTGCTACAAAAAGCATCATGAGGAAAATCGGCAAAACATGAATGGGGGCTGAAAATTAAGTGGCAATGATGTTTCAACACTAACTTTCCGATTTTGATGGCTGTGGTGTGGTTAGAGTATGAGTATGTCCTTGTTTTCAGCAAACACATACTAAAAGAATGGTGGACTTGAGAAGTCATTTCAGCAATTTACTCTTAATGGTTCAAGGGGAAAACTACTTGTACTGCATTTGCTTCTTTTCTTTACGTATGATATGCTTCAAAATTTTTAAAATCCAAGTAACAAACAAACAAGTAACAAAAAATGAAAGGCTTTATCCCTGCCTCTGTAGGGAGCGTGGCAAGGCTTCTGTCTTTGTTGGTGTGAGGGCGCCCTCTTGTGCTTTGGTGACAGAATGCAGCATTCCGCTCCAGCTGGAGTCTGGAGCTCATTATTCTGCCCCACCTGAAGGTGTCCATGGAGATCCTCTCATGCAGCTCCCTGCCTCCAGCCAGGGTTTCTCCTCACCTAGACTTCAGTGTCCTCTACCTTCAAAGTTTCAGAAGTGTCACTTTCTGACCTTGATACTGGGAACTGCCCCAAGGAGTGGACATCTCGGAGGTCGTCTGGATAGATGGGGAGTGAGGGCTGGGCCAATGACAAGGGAGCAGAGCCCAGTTGGAAGGCCAGAGGCTACCCCTAACCATCTGCCTGGCTTTGGGCCCCTCACCTCTCTGCTCTCAACCTCAGTTTTCACCATCTGCATCAGAGACCATGAAACCTGCCCAGATTTTCATAGGAGCTAATGAGATCAAAATTGTAGCTCCCAGTCCCCAGTGAATGGTGACCACATGTCCCAGGCTGCCTAGGGAAAGCCAGATTTACACTGCTGCCCAGCATAGTGACCCCTTTCTCTCTCATGAGCATTCCAGTTTGGATGATAGATCATTTGATCACTTTACTGAGTGCGGATAATCTACCACGTGGATGACAAACTCTTTGGCCGCCTGCCACCTACTGGGTCACTTCTTAGCAGGTTTTTGAAGGTCCCCAGGGTTCTGTCTTTGTGGTTCCTTCCCACCCCCTCCATATTGGGCATATACTTGTAGATACTATGGATGCAAACTCCTTTTAGTATCACCCATAGCAAAACCTCATCTGAGTTAGGAGCCGGGCGCGCCTCCGGTGGCTGGGCCCCTGGTGGCTGGCTAGCAGAGAATGGACTCCTTCCAAAGTCCAGGAGCCTGCGCAGGAGGGTGCGTCCCAGGGCCCTGAGCAGTCAGGTTACAGGTGACATGTTGAAAACAATATTTAATGTCATACTTTTGTGTGTGGAGGAAAATGAGAGCATCTCTCTCCTCCCTGGGTAAGGGAGTCCCAGCCTTTGCGTTCCAGGGTCAGGAAGAGGTGGGCAGAGTGACAGCTTCTATATGTTTTGGGGCTATCACAGCTCTGGTCCATCCTGAGGGTGGATCTGGCTTTTCTGGGAGGGTGTGGGGAGAGAGCCCCAGGGGCTACGGCACCCTGAGGGTCAGAGAGATGGTAGCCCGGTATGTGGAAGATCATAGGTGCCTGCCCACACCCCACTGAGAGAGAGGAGGGGGTCCTCAGTTCAGAGCTGGGGTCCTGTGCTTGCTCCCCTGTGTAGACAGGGCCTTGATGGGAGGGTGGAGGAAGAGGCCGGGGGCTGGACAGGGGTCTTCAGTGGTTTGGGGTGCAACCAGCTAAGTGCAGCATGTCAGTAGCCAACCCCACGCAGCAGGGAACAGAGGAACAAAACCAGGCCCCCCAAGACCAGGCCCCCAGAGTTGTCTGCAGGGAGGCGGTACCAGTGGTGTCAGCAGTCACAGCCCGGACAGCAGGCACCTCTGTGTGTTGCCACAGGCGGACCACAAGCCCTACAGCCCACTGCCACCTTGCAAGTCTTGTCAACTCGAACTGTGCGGCAAGGGGGATTCTGGGAAAAGCAGTTCTGGGCCTTGGCGGGGAGCAGCCGTGCCACGCTGGCATGCCAACCAGCGCAGTGACGCTAGGGCTTCACCGCTCGGGGCCCCGAAGTTGGGACAGCAGGGTGACGTCGTCGTAACCCTCTCTCCCCGACACTCACCCCACACGCTGGACAGGCTCCGGGCAGCCTGCTGTCCCCCAGTCCTCAGGGAGCCAAAGCAGATGCCCGGGGGTGGGCGGTGGGGAATGAGGCTTGGCCACAGCGGCTTCCCTGCGAGCCCTGCAGCTCCAACATGGAGTCCGGGAAGAAGAGGCAGGCGGGTGGGGCACCGGTGGGCTTGCCATGGGCCCCTGGGCATGTGTCCTTCTCCCCGTCCTATCCTCAGCTCCTGCCTGTCCCTGAAAGGGCCCTCCGTACGCACAGAGGTTGTGGAGCCCTGCTGTCCCCGCAGCCCCTGCCCGGCGTAGGGTGTGGGGACTGGAGGCACAGAGCGGGGGGACCCCGTCCCCAGAGCTGGCCCTGCCTCGGCCGGCTCCCTCGGGCCTGGGCGTCTGTCTGCTTCCTCGGGGCTGGCCCTGCTCACAGCGCCTTGTGCTTTCTGTTCGCAGGGAGAAGACAAAGACCATCACCCTTTGTCACGCCAATCTCTCCCCACCCTCGAACACCCCCTTTCCCACTTCCGTCCACGGAAGCAGCCAGTTAGAAAGAGTACCTTTCCCAGTGGCCGGAGAGAGGCGGCCCTGAGTCGGTGGCGGTGGGGGACAGTGCTAGGAACAAGAGATCCAAGTGTGAGGCCAGGCCCTGCCGCTGGCAGCTGTGACCCTCGGGGCACGCTTCTCCCTAAGCTTTGGACTGGAGCTTCTGCCTGGGAGGAGCAGATGGGACCTGCCTCACTGGCCTGCAGGCAGGATCGGTGCAAGGAGCACGGGCCGGGCACCGTGCTGGGCGTGTGGCAGATGCAACATACAGTCATCCGAGTAGTTCAGGAGAGCGAGCACAGCAAGGGCTGGGTGACAGAAGGCCTGCTGGGAGGACGAGGCTGAAACACTCCCCACGGGACGGCGCGGCGGGGCCCCAGTGAGGCCGGCCCGAAGCACAGTGAGGCACGGTGAGGCCGGGCCCGAGGCTCGGTGAGGCACGGTGAGGCCGGCCCGAAGCTCGGTGAGGCCGGCCCGAAGCTCGGTGAGGCCGGCCCGAAGCACAGTGAGGCACAGTGAGGCCGGCCCGAAGCACAGTGAGGCACAGTGAGGCCGGCCCGAGGCTCGGTGAGGCCGGCCCGAAGCTCGGTGAGGCCGGCCCGAGGCACGGTGAGGCCGGCCCGAAGCACGGCGCGCAGAGCCCTGGAAAAGGCGCTGGGCAAAGGGGCAGGTGGGGGAGCACTCAGGGAGGCGGGGGCAGAGCAGGCTGTAGCCGCCATCACACAGTGTATGTTAAAGTGAAGGGCTCTGGGGAGGGCGAGGGTCCCTCAGCCTCGGAAGGGAGGCTGGAAAGACAAAAGCTAAATAGTGCCCGGTGCGTGTTACCCGTTGTCCCTTACAAGCACGGTCGCGGATACTTTTTCTCCTCACTCATCCCCCCCGCAACCCTACAGAGCAAGTCTTACTGTTTCGAGACCACACGTTGCCAACCCCTCCTTCCACAGCAGGGGGACTGAAGGTCAGCGGGGCAGTGCTCCCCGGGGCCCCGCCACTCATTCGGAGCCCATGATTTGGAGAACGGGGGGCCGGGCAACGGCCGGGAGCTGCGCGGAGCTCACACGGCGACGGAGTGGGCTGGAGCAGGGGGTCCTGCCCTGGGGACCCCGGCAACCCCTGAGAACGATGGAGAGGCGGGTGGGGAGGCGAGGCGCACAACTGACCAGATGAAAGTGCGGAAGCGATCCTGCCGACTCTTCTACTACGGCGCTTGGTGTGTGGCCTGCTGGGGTGCGGGGGTCAGGGCTGGCCCGCAGGCGCTGGTGGACAGAGCTCAGCGCCCACGCCGCCGACGCTGGGTGAGCGTCTCCCTGTGCCAGACTGCTTCACCCACCTCCTCTCGCCCAGGTGGAAGCTATAGTCTCCATGCAACAGTTCAGAACAAGGAGGTGCTCAGAAGTGAAGTCACTTCTGGAGGGTCACAGCAGGAAGTGGTAGAACCATTGACTCAAGCCAGGGTCTCTGTCGCTAATGCCATATGTATTCTTTCCAAACATGATCCATCGTTAGTGAGAATTGTTGATGACTGACTGGAAACCAGGTAGAGTGCCCGGTGCTTGCATCTGCATTATCTTTAATCTGTACGACCCGCCCTCATTTTATGGAGTGGGAATCTCAGGCTCAGAGACGTTAAATGTCATGCCTGATGTCACACAGCATTCAACCCAGATCTTCCTTGACTCCAAAACCCATACTCTTTCCTCTATAGCTTGTTTCTCAAAGTGTATTCCTTGGGGTGTCCATTGGTATCCTGAAAAGAGTCGGGGGCTGTTGGTGGACAAACATTTTGGGAAACATTGGGTTACACGGTTACCTTGACATTAAGATTTCTCAGAGCTTTACTAATCTAACATACTGTGTGAATCTCTAATAGTGGAAACTGCTATGCCCAAACATCCTTGGTCCACAGCCCCCCTTTTATCATAGAACATCAGACTAGTTAGGAATGTGCTGAGCTGTGAGTAAAAGAACCACCTCCCCAACAGTGGCCAAGTCACAGCATAGAAATAGGCAGTCCGGGGTCTGCGCGGTGGCTCTGGGCACCCAGGCTCCTAGCGTCGTGCTCTGCCATCCTTAACACGGAACTTCCATCCCCACAGCTGCAAAACGACCTTCCAGGGAGCACAGCTCCATTCCAGGCAGGGAGAAGGAGAAAGGCCAGGAGCAGAGATGAGTCTGAACCTTTATATCCCAGAAGCTCCCTCCAGCAGACTTCTGCCTCCGTCTCATTGGCCAGAAGTATGTCACATGATCACCCTGGCTTCAAGGGAGCATGGGATATTGAGTGATTTTTAGAGGCATGTTATGACCTGGATGGAAATGGAGGTCTACGGGAGGTAAGGAAGAGTGGAAGCCATAAAGCCCCTCCTGCGATTGGTGTTCCATGAACTTGCTTCGGAAAATGCTGCTCGGCCTGCCCGTCTCACACCTCATTCTTCTACCCAGTGAAAGTGAGCCATTCTCCAAGGCCGCACATGGGCCACCCCGCAAGGCCCCATCTCCTAACCCCCAGCTCAGGCTCACTCAGTGCACGCAGGTCATGCCGCAGTGAGGGCGGTACGCCAATCTCTCTTATGGGTGGTACCTGTCAGCTGCTGGAGGGCAAGGACATAACCCAGTCGTGTCTGCATCTACCTCGGGGCAGGCCCTGGCACAAATGTCCGAAGAGTGCGTGGATGGCGTGCAGAGGCAGAAGGCGGTTCCGAATGCCTTGCTTGGTAAGTTGAGGCAGGCGCCAACCTGAGCCAGCATCCAGAAGAGCAGACTTTTTGATGAGGATCTGAGGGATTTCGGGGAACACAGGACCGGGATGCAGTCAGGGCTCGGGACGGGCCAGGGCAAAGGGCACCGGGCTCGTCGGCAGCCTCTCTCCACGTGGGCTGCGTCCCCTGCACACTCCACAGCCTGGCCCTTGCTGCTCCTCTGTCCCGGGGGCGGGAGGAAGGCGCCACACTTGAGCTCCCTATGAGATCAGCCCCAGATGCAAACTGATGCTCTTGCCCAATCCTCAGCGCAGGCAAAGACTGAGTGGCCCAGCTTGGGTCAGATGTCACCCTGGTCCAATCAAGTGTGCCCCTGGGCAGCTGGGGGGAGGCGAGGGAGGGCTCATAGAATGTAGTGGGTGTGAGGGACAGTATAGGCAGATATCCCAAGATGTGACCACCTCAGTTTAGAGTGCTGGAGTGTATCAGGGGTCAGCAAATTATGACCCATGGGCTAAATCCAACCCACCACCATTTTTATAAATGAAATTTTATTAGAACACAGCTATGCCCATTTATTTACATATCGCATGTCATTTGCATATTGTCCCTGGCTGCTTTTGTGCTATGACTACAGAGTTAAATAGCTGGGACAGAGACCATGTGGTTTCTCTGGACTCTCTGGACCTCTACAAAACAAGTTTGCCAACACCTATACTATCAGGAGTAAGTGTGTCTGTCTGGGAGCTTGTGGGCAACTCGAGGGCAAGGATGTGTCATTGGATCTGTACCCCAAAGGCCACAGCGCAGGTACCTGGGGGAAGGAAGGAGGAGTGGGCGGGCTGGTGCTAGTTCTCAGGCCCCCGCTCTGGCTTTGAGCAGAGCAGAGGGAGGCTGGGGAAGGGGGTTTCTCCCTCGTTCGCTCAGCCTCGCATCTGCTCTTAATTGAGGCGTAGTGGTACAAGCCTGATTGGGAATAGCAGGTGCTGGGACGTGGTGAACATTAGGGAATAGTCACTTGGCGGGTTCCGGAGCTGCCAAAAACCAAAGTGTGCCGATGGACCAGATGTTCGCTCATTACCATCCGCTCCTCCTCAGAAACGTTTTAAGAGAACATTTGTGTGTTGAGGAAACACAGCTGTTTCCAGGGAAATGAGTTTCCCTCCTCTGGGTAGAGAGCAGGGGAGGGGGCTGTCAGAGGAGGGACACTGGGGACGCCTTGGATGGGTGGCAGTTAAGATGCTCCGTCAAGGGCAGGGGTCTGTGAGGATGGTTCTTCAGGGACTGGAAAGCCCTGGTACACTCATCATGACTGTCTCCACACACTCGTGTAAAAGAGATTAGCCCCATTTCTCAGAGAAGGAAGCAGCCACGAGGTCATGTGACTCAGCCAGGGCCACATAGCCAGTGGCCTATCCCAGACCGGAAGCTGGCCTCTGTTCATTCTCCAAGACCGTTACTCCTGCTGCCCACCTCCGGTCCCCGTCGGCTGTCTGGGATGTGTCTCTACATCCTTAGACTCTCCATTCCCAGGCTGCCGTGTCTCTGCATCTTGTCAATCTCCCATCTCTCTGTCTCTTCCTCCCTGTCCCTGGGCCTCTGTGTTTTCCACTGGATTTCACCGGTCTCCTTCCTGGCCCTTCTCAGGGGCCATGGCATCAGCAGATGAGTGGCTCTGTCTGTGTTTGGTTCTCCCTGCCCAGCTCTCTCCCTGCCCATCTCTACCCTGCTTTATGCTGGAGCCACCTCGGTGACACATGCAATACTCCGGGTCTGAAGCCGGGTCTGTGCGATTTTATCTTCCTTGGGGTCACTTGACTCCTTCCCTCTAATTCTCTCTTGCATCTATTTCTGTATTTTTAGGGTAGTTTTTTTCAAGGTGTGTCATGAAAGCAACTTACTAGATTGTGACCAGTAATTAAACCAACAACAAAAAGAGAGAGTAACATAAAAAATTTCAGAATGTGTCACACATACTATCTTATGAATTATTTGTTTCAGTTTCTCTACGTGACTGTGTGTACTGGTTTCCGGTGTGAAAAGTTCTCACCATAACATTTGGTTTAAAAAAAAGTTCACAGTCCACGAATGGAGATGCTATGGCTGCAAGTAGGAGAAATCTCTGACCCAACAAGCCCACCCAGAAGGCATTTATCACCACCACTGTGAGAAGTCCAGGGGCAGGGCAGTCCAGCGGGCCTTAATTAGCTGCCAGACGACATCACTGGGAGTCAGGTGGTTTCCTTTCCCCCTTTGCCCTCAGCCATCCTCCGTGAGCCAGCTCACTGTCATGGTCACAGGGTGGTTCCTGGGGCTCTATCCACCTCTGGCAGGTCCAGGAGAGAACATCGAATTGTTTTAGAAGCTAGGAAATCTCTCCTCTCACATCTCATTGGCCAGGACAGGGTCACATGCCTACCCCTTAACCAATCACTGGAGACAAGACTTACTGTGATTGGTTTAACTACTCAGGAAAAGGTCTCTTTCCTGAGTGTGTGGGTGGACACCAGAGGCCTGGGGCTGTCTCCTACCAGGAAGAAGGGAGACAAGAGGCAGAAGAGATGTGGGACTGACACCCATGTCTGCCACAGCCTTTGTCCCTTCTGCCTGGGTGTCTGCCTCAGTTTCCCTCCTAGACTCTCTCTGGGTCTGTCCTGAGGGGAGGCCTCAGTGAGCGTGGGGTACAGTTTGGGATCTCTGTATTAGTCTCCTGTAACAAATGACCACAAGCTTGATGGCTTAAAACAACAGAAATGGGTTCTCTCTCAGTTCTGAAGGCCAGAAGCCCGAAGTCAGGGTGCCAGCCCGGCCAGACTTGCTCTGAAGACTCCAGCGGAGAATCCATCCTCGCTCTCCCAGCTGCTAGCGGGTCCGCTGCTCCCTGGCTTGTGGCTGCGTCGCTCTTTTCTCTGTCTCCGTCTTCACACGGCCTTATCCTCTTCTCCCCATGTCTCTCCTCTGTGCATTATTAGGACACTTGTCATGGGATTTAGGGCCCACCTGGATAACCTAGGATGACCTCATCTTGAGACTCTTCACTTAATTCTATCTGCAAAGAACGTTTTTCTCGAGCGCGGTCACACTCGCAGCTCCCGAACACAGACATACCTTCTGGCGTCACTCTGCAGCCCGCCACAGCGCCTCTGCCCATCCAGCTCAGCCCAGGCTCGTGAAGGGACAGGGCCCAGTCACCGCCTCTGTAGCACTTGCCACCGCGAGGCCTTGACCTCTGAGCTGCAGTGTCCTCTCTGCCAACTAGAAAACGGAATGGGTAACTGATGCAAAAAGACCTGGCAAATACCAAGAGGCAACTTGATTTCCCAGTGTTGCTTGTCCTTTAAGAGAAATAGCAGGTTGACGTTTCCTACCTATTCTCCAGGGAATTGGAGCATTTTCGGAACCTGGGCTGAGACCTGGTGACCTGTTAAAAAGACACCGCCAGATCCCCTGTGGCAGTCACAGGGCCCGACCTCCCCCTCATAGTCAGTCCCTTGAGTCAAAGCATGAGATCTCTAGAAAGCTCCTCTGATAAGGCTGTACCTGTTACCCGATGGGGCTAACCTGGCCACGACCACAGCTATAGTAGGTTACTGCCCCTCAACTCTGCCCCGCACCTCACAGCTCCCCAAGGACCCCCACACATCAGAATCTGGCAATAAACCTCAAGGTGAAGGTAAAGTGATTGGTGTATATTCATTCATTAGACAAATATGGATTGAGCACCTATTACGTGCCTGTCAGGCACTACCCCAGGCCCAGGGATTCATCAGTGACAAGACAAACATCCCTGCCTTCATGGAGGTGACGAGTAGCAGACAGAGGTTGAGTGATTGCCTAAGGCTGCGTGGAGCTTTATGACGAGGCCCGGCCCAGCACTGGGTGCCCCTGGTGCTCACCAGTGGTTGGATCAGTTGTCCTCTAGGAAGGCCTGTGGGAGTGATGGGACAAGGGCAACAAAGTTGGGAGAGTGCATAAGGAAGAATTTGGCTGGCCTTTGTCCCCTGTCCCCAGGAGTCAACTACTAATCCCTTGGAATTCCTGAATAATAGGGGTGTCTTCCTTATTCACAGTGGGCCCCTCAGACCACCCAGATAGTTTATGCTAATGAGGTGACTGACGGTTGGCCTCTCCATAGTTTATGCTAATAAGACAACCTAGGATAGGGGCTGGCTGTATCAGAACCACCATGTGATTACAGGGGTTGGGGCTTTGAGTCCTGTGATACCAGCCTGGGGGGAGCTGGAGGGGACCCATCATTCAATCAGTCATGCCTGTGCATGAAGCCTCCATAAAAACTCTGGACACCAAGCTTGAGTGAGCTGCCCTGGTTGGCAAGACACTTTGTCACCCTTCATTGCTGAGAGGGCAGTAGGCACCTGAAGATAACAGCTTTGCACATGGAACCCTCCCAGACCTCGCCCTCTGTGTCTCCCTGTCACTGATTCAGATTTGTAACCTTTTGCTACAAGAAAGCTGTATTCATCAAGAAGACAAATACTGTATGATTCCACTTAAAGGAGGTACCTAGAGCTGTCTCATTTACAGAGACAGAAGGTGGAGAACGGCTGCCAGGGGCTGAGGCCAGGAGGGAGCAGGGAGCGGTGTTTAATGGCAACAGTGTCAGTTCTGCAAGATGGAAAGAGCTCTGGAGATGGGTGGCGCAACGACGCGGGGGCACTTAACACGACCCAACTGGTACACTGCAAAACAGTGAAGACGGTGACATTTCCGTTGTGTGTGCTTTATCACAATTTTAAAAATTATCCTCATAAACACAGCGCTTTCCTGAGCTCTGTGAGTCTTTTTCTAGAGAATTAATCAACCTGGTCATAGGAACGCCCGAATTTGCAGCCAGCTAGTCAGACCGCAGGTGGCCCCGAGGACCCTTGGACTTGCAGCTGGTGTCCAGAGTGGAAGGCTTGTCAAGGACGGTGCCCTTACCTGTGAGGTATGTACCAGCTCCAGGTAGATGGGGCCGGGGGGGGGCGGGCGGCAGATCAAATGGCCCAGAGCACCCACCCCACACCGCGTCTCACTTACTCACCACACGGCTCTCTCCCTTTGGTGTCCTTTCCAGCATGTGTGTGTTCTCTCCCCATCAAGACTATGGGGGGCCCCTAAAAAATCCCAGAATTTATTTATAAAAATTTGCGTATGTACTCTTATATGTTTAAAATTCAGCCACTTTCAAAGTACTCTCCATTTCATGCAATACACCCGTCGAGACGCTTTTCCCACTGCTCAGAACAGTTTTGAACTCGTCGATTTTGATGCCGTTTAGTACTTCTGCTGTTTTTTGGTTCACCTCTTCCACATCAGCAAAACATTTCCCTTTGAGGACTTTTTTCATCCTGGGAAACAACAACAAAAAGGTGACTTGGGGCAAAATTGGGTGAATGAGGAGGGTGGGACACAGAGGTCATGCCATTTTTTTGGTCAAAAACTCCTGGACTCAGCGTGGTGTGGGCAGGTGCGCTGTCCTGCCACACCTTGTTCGTGTAAGTCACCATCATGAAGTGGGCAAATGGACGGGAAGGTTCTCCAAAAAACTCACTAAAGCTTCTCACAACAATGCAGCTGGTACACTGATGCAAAAGGATTTCTAGAACATTCACCCAGTAGGGGAAGCCTGCACTACAAGGGGTCCACCCTCCAGACGATAATTCCGGGATTTTGGGGGGTCCCCCTTTGTATGTGCTCCTCTAGGCCTGCAACTACACTTTCTACTATTTTGTTGCTTCCACCACCAAAAGTTTCTTTGCGGATGAACCGAATAGTCTTTCTTTCTCCCCCGCTCTATGAGGCACCTATGGTGGACACTCACTGCTAGGGTCCCATCTTGAGAGGTTTCCGCTGGATTGTTCTTCGGCGGTTCCTCTGGTCAGACCACAGGAAGAAGAAGAGAGTTGCTCAGCTGTGATGCACGGCCAGGGCTGCACTGCCAGCTCACCACCCTACCCCTGACCCTGAGACCCCTGGAAGGGCTCGAATCCTCCTCAAGTTCCATGACCTTGCGCCCCAGGGACATGGACTGGTTAATTAGAACACCTTCAGTTGGAAACACCCATTTATGGGGAAAACAGCAGACAGGCTTTTAAGGACATGCCATAAGTTTTACAGTTATTGGATTTTTCAACTTGTTTACAAAAGCAATATTGTTAAATGGCCAACGGCCAGGCCTAGTTGTTTTCCTCCTGTGCCTTCTGACGACAGGAAAGCATGTTATCTCCCCCAGCCAGCTCCCAGGAGGTATGTGGAACTGCATTCCATTTTGCTATCTGTTTAATTATCCATTTAGCTGGGCTTACGCTAAAGCTCTTTCTTGTTTGTTCACAGCCAGATCTGTTCTGGAATGCAGCTAAGAGCTCCTTCTCCATTCCCCGACCCCCTACCGCAGCTCCTACAAGCAGCCTCACTGGGAGAAAATGCCAACCCTCTAAAAACCCGTCCCTTTGGAACAATGGATCCAAAGGGGGATGCAGGTAGCCTGGGTGACCTTGACATTTGACTTCATACCTGTGTCACGGGGCTTCTCCTTGTTCAGAGAAAGAAGACTGCTTTAGAGAATGGTTTCTGAACCAGGCTGCCAGGCACAGAAGGCCCTGGGGAAGATTTTAAACTAAGCTTGCCCTGCCTTGCCAGTTCAGATTCTGATTTCAAGGGTCTGGATCCTCAAATCTGGATTTTTAAAAGCTCCCCAGGTGATTCTGATCACCTAGCAGCCAGATTTAGAGCCCTTCAGACTTGGTAGTCCCTGCCCACCTTTGACCCTGAGGTTCTGTGATGCTCTGTCCTTGTGGTGAGGACAGGGGGATGACCAGGCGTTAGTACCAGCACCAACAGGAAGATACCTGCTCAGCTGACTGAGTGGGAATAAGCTCACACCTGGTGAAAAGTCACCTTGGGGAAACACCCAGGTAGAGGGGGGCTCCAAAAATCATAAAATATTAGTAGTTCTAACTAAACTGGGAAGTGCCTCTGAGCTGATGCAAGGGGTTTGTGAATAATGTTGTCATAGAACACAAGCACTGGCTCAGCAGGGCATCTGAGGGGACTGAGACAATGTCCCCCACCACAGCTTCTGCTGGGAAAGTTCCTCCAGATAAAGTGGACTTGGTAACTGCTAGCATGGCCCGGGGATACAGAGAGGAGAGTGAGGGACAGACAGCTCGAGAAGGGAGCCCCTGCTCCTAGCAGCTCCCATTCATTTCCTGAGAAGTAGGCCAGGAGAGAGGGGCCAGGGGCTCCTGTACTCAAACTCCCCCACCCCATCCCCTCTGCAGCAGATGGAGTGAGGACAGTAACAACAGCAATCACAATCATACCATGGACAAAAAAAGAGGGGAGGGGGTGCTACAAGAAATCTAACTGAACGTGACCTCACACGGTGATCTGACCATAAACTCCTAACTGGGCAGCTCATGGTGGGGAGCCACATCGCAGGCATGTGACTTCTTCAGTGAAAGTTTTTTCAGTAGGCTGACCAGACGTCCCGTTTTAAATGAGACAGAAAATAACTGTCCTGTCCAGTTTCAAATGGTCCATATGGTCAGCCTAGTCTCACTGGGCTGCATTCAAGGTGTCAGTAGGCTGACCAGATGTCCTGTTTGAAACGAAACGGTACCCTTATTTTCTGTCCCATTTAAAACTGTATGTCTGGTCAGCCTATGTTTAAGCCAGCCCTGTCCATTTTTCTCGGGCATCTAGGTTACCACACCTTTGAACCGCCAGAAATGATTCCCCTTGATGCTGTGACTGCCCGCAAAAGAGCACATAATCTTGTTAATTATCCTGTAATCCAGTCCACCGTGCTTTCTCCCACCCACAGGTGATCTTCCTTACATTCTCTCCTTAATTCCAAATGCATAAAAGACACTGCAGACTGTCACTCTCCACAGCATTTAAGATCTCACTTCCCAGCACTGTCATCAGTTTTGGCTCAAGTAAACTTTTTAAAAAATCCTCTACAGCTTTGGACAGTTCTTACATCACCGACACTAGGCTTAACCTCGCTAGCACTTAGTCTATAACACACGTGCATGTTCATTATCTCACCCCATCCTTACATCTCTGCAATGAGGCAGGGCAAGTCCATCTGAGAGTCAAGGGTCCCAGACAGGACTATCTTGAAGAAGGTCACAGGGCTGCAGAGTTTGCCCTCAGACCTCATTCCAAGTCCACAGCTCCATGGCCTCCTTTATTACATACAATACACTGCCTTGTGCCTGGGGCTTTCACCTCTCTCAACTGCTCCCATATAGTATAGGACTCCATAGGGGTGAGCAGAGGAGGCTCAGATCCTTGATTGATAACTGAGGAAACTGAAGATCTGAGCAGTTAAAGTGACCAAACAGCTGTACCTTTGTAAACTGAAGGCGTAAAGCTGGGTATGGGGGTGGGCGGCAGAAAGAATACAAGATTTGGAATCAGACGGTAGCTCTTACAAACTGGGATCCTGGGCGAAGTATTTATTTACATGTTAAGTTTCATCATGTATGTTAAAGGATAACTTTTTAAATGTTAAATAATCACTTCAATACGAATATAAAGATGAACAAGTGTCAGAAAGATTTCATTTAACTCATAATTAATGAGGGAACCAGTAAGAAGTTAAAAAAAAAAAACTGGTTCAAAGGAGAATTCAAAGCAGTTGCTTACACACATACAGACAATCTAAAATGAATTTACAGATGGTTGTAAAAGTGGTCAATATCCTCAAGGCAATAGTCATTTGCATTCCAACAAATGTATCTGCATCTCCACAGACAAAAATAATTTGTATTATTATCAGTTCTCTACAATTTCTAGAGTTGTAAAATAGCTCAAAGACAATAAAATGTACAGATTACCCAAAAAGATACACTATTCAAGACAGACAGTAATCTTTCTTTCTCCTTTCAAAGCTTACACAATTTTTTCTCACACTGTAAAATGGGGGTGATCCAAAAGGCTGTTGGGAGATTGAGACGGCATGTTTCCTGCCTGGAGGGAAATAAATGCCCAGTGTTTACAGAAAGATAGAGCATGGGCTCAAAGTGGAGTCACTGTGCTAAGCGCCACATCACCAAACCAAGACTTAATGCCTAACTCAATAACAGTTTCAGCCTTCCCCAGGAATGGAATCTTAAACTAGTCAATCTGGAATTATCTGGTAGCACAAGTAAGGCACTTTGGCTGATAGACCCATGCTATTGCCTAGAGAAGGGGGACCGTGCCACAATCAGCAGTGAATAGTGTAACTGCCTTGTGCCATCCCCCTCTGCCTACAAGAGTCTTTCATTTCGTACAGCTCTTCAGAACTCCTTTTCGTTTGGTAGATGGGATGCTGCCCTACTCCTGAGTCATTGAATAAAACCAGTAAGATCTTTACAATTTACTTCGTTGAATTTTGTTTTTTAACAGATTGGGTGGCAGCAGCAGGATATAAAGGAAACGTCTAACAGCTCTGGGACAATGAGAAACACAGGCCCTGGAACCTGTGAACCCTCTAAGTTCTCTGTGTTTCTTGCCATTTCCAAGTGCCTCTGGTTCTGAGTTTTGCTCTCTTTGTATCAAACCTCTCAATCTAATTGGCTTTCCAGTTCAAGGTTAAAGGTCTAGCCTACCAGGAGGCTCTAACAGAGTGCTAGTCCTTAGCCCGTGGTTAGTCTGCAGCCCCAGTCCAGGCCTTAGCAGGTCAGCTGAGCTGGCAGGTGGTTCCACCTGGAACCTGAGTTCGTAGCCCTTGGTTAGTCCGTGGTCCCCACTGGTTGGGGTCTACTGGTCCATAGTTCACACGTATCTTCTCCACAAATATTTTTTAAAAACTTTCACCATCTGAACAGATAATCTTAATTTATTCCATATATCAGAAACACAACTTGGATCAAACTTCTTTTCTAGCTAGTGAGCTTTGGATTATTGTATTGATCATGGCTAAAATTTTAGAATGGAATCTATAGGGTCTCTTTCTGTATCTGTCTGTATGTTTATGTGTGCCGATATATGTGTTATACATGTGTGGTAATTTTCTACTTCCAGATGGCATTGCTCAAATTAATTTGTAAAAGAACCCCATTTATTGGCTTAAAGAAAGTTAGGCACTAAAATAAATTAAGTATTCCTAAAACTCTCAGAAATATAATAAAAACTCAACCCAAAGTTTTTTCAAGTTCACATGATCTAGGATTAATCTTTAGTAAATAAAGCTAGTTTAAGTTTGTTGGTTTAATTAAAACAGGCATCACGCCTTTAGAGTAATGAGCATTAAGTATAATACTTTTTCCCTATGTTTACTAAAAGTCAGATAAGTTCATGTTATATCATAAAATTTATCAGCAAGAAAAACAGCTTGGGATGCTGGCTGACTTTGTCTAATGTTTCATGAAGTTCTCATTGGTAGTCTGAACATAATTGTCAAGAACAAGTGACTTGCATGAGTGTAAGTGGAATAGAGCTTTTAGGTGAACTTTCCAGCAATAATTATGCTTTGTGGTATGTCAACTTAAGTAAGTTTTCCCTGATCTTTTTGGAAACTTCCACCATGACGGTTTACTAAGTTAAGTGATGGAAACTCACTGGATAATTACTCCGACAGTCTGATCAAAAGTGGAGAATTGTGAAAAAAGAAACAATAGGCTCACAATGGAGTCACTTGTGCTAAGCCCCACGTCACCAAACTGAGACTTCAGATCTAACTTAATTACGGTCTCAGCCTCCCCTGGAAATAGACTCTAAAACCAGTCCATCCGGAATTACCTGGTTAGCACTGGAGGGGTCAATCTGCCTGACAGACCACCAGTGTCCCCTACAGCAAGGAGACCTTGCAACACACAATCAGCTTTTTGCAGGTCTAACTTCTTTATCCCACCCCATCTGCCTACAAAAAGTCTTTAATTTTGTACAGCTCTTTGGAGCTCCTTTCTATTTACTGGATGGGATGCTGCCCAGTTTATGAGTGGTTGAATAAAGCCAAGAGGATCTTTCAAATGTACTCAGCTGAACTTCGTTTTTAACACCGGCAGAGCTCTCTTCCCTCCCCTGCTCAGGTCACGGATCTTCCCTTGCAGGATGGCCCCCTGGTCACCCAAGGTCATGGACGTTTTCGCTCCCCTGAGTCTGACACAGAGGAAAGGACTGGGCGTTGATGTCACACAGACCCAGGGTGCCTGGTCCTGGCTCTGCCACACCCTTGAGCAAGTTATTTCTCTGCTCCCTGGGCCTCAATTTGCCATCAGTGAAAAAGAATGGCTGGACCAGAGGACCGCAAGATTATCGTTAGCTTAAGAAATCTTGGCTTTACATGGCTTATATAGCACAACCCGAACTGTGGATTTTCTGAGATTGATTCACAGCATAGTGAACAAACATGGACTTCGGAGCCAAGCAGATGGATGTCTGAATCCCAGCTCAGCATCTTAGAGTCTGTGTGACCTTGGATAAGTGGCTTAACATCTCTGAGTCTATGTTGCTTATTTGTCAGATGAAATTACAACAGAGACCCCAAAAAGTTACTCTGAGGATGAAGTCGAATAATATGATATGTGCCTATCACATAGTTAATGCTCAGTTAAGTGTCAGTCTCTAGTCTCCACTTTCCTCCACCCACTGGGCCCTTCAGTGAGTTGCTGGATCAACTATCCCCTGCCTTTGTCCATGGTGAGTCAGTCAGTCAGTGAACAAATCCTCAGTGAGCTCTCCTCTGGCTGTGTGCTGAGAGCACAATTACACTTGGCTCCTGCATTCAGGCAATTGCAGTGCTGCCATGAACCTAGGACATGAGCCGAGGACACAGCTAAGGACAGGAGAGAGAGAACTCAGTCCCTACACAGGGCCAGGCCACGGGCTGGGAGAAGTCACAGGAGATAGAGCTCACTTTGGCAGTGGTGCTAGAATGGGCTTCCAGGAAGAGGTGACCCCTGAGTGGACACTGCAAGATTTAGTCTCAGGAAAGTTCTTTACAGGTACAGGGACCTCGTGGACAAAGACTCAGAGTCTGAAAGGCAAAGCATGTGCTGGGAAACTACTTGTTCAGTTTGGCAAGGGTACCTGGAGGGGAACCCTGGAGGAAGGGTCTGGAAAGGGATGTGCACTGGCACAGGCAAAAATCAGAACATTAGGGGCACTGTCACTGGGCAGAATCTCTGCAGCAGACATGTGAAGGGGGTGACAGCCACTCTTGTGGCCAGTGGTGAGGTTCGGAGCTCAGCGAGCACCATGAAAACCTGCCTGGGCCGCACTTCTGTGCAATGAGATGTAGCTATGTTTTCAGTTTCCTTGTCTGTTAAATGGGGGCTACCAACCAATCTTCCCTCCATCCTTTCTTCCTTCTTCCTTCCTTCCCTCATTAAGGTCCTGCAGTGTGCTGACTCTGAGCGAGGCACTGGGACTATAACTGGGAAAAAGGGAGAAAGAAGAAGGATGGGGAGAGGCCATGGAGAGGGTGCAAGCTGAGTGAGAGTCAGATGGGAATGTTATTCATTTGGGATAGGCCCCCAGGTCCAGCTCCAGCTGTGAACTCATGGCCTTCCCGACTGGCCCACCACACCCATGACATGCTCGCCTCCTCCCCCAGGTGGTGATTGAGGCCAGGCCTTCCGGAGGCCCCTGCCTCCCCAGGAGTCGCCTCCTCCCGTCTCAGAGGCATTCTTCCCACCTCACACACTCCTCTTTTCCCCTATCGGTGTGGTCCCCACCTCTTCCTCATGGTTGTTGAGGTTTCCCCTGTGTCATTATTGGTTAATTTTCACATGGGTTTGTCTTGACTCAAAAGCTAAGCTGTATTACTTCATACTCATTAAAAAACAAACAAACAAACAAACAAACCAGAAAACAAATATTGATGAGAAGTAGAGAGATTGGATCTCTTTTGCATTGCTAGAGAATGCAACATGGTGCAGCTGCTATGACAAACAGTATGGAAGTTCCTCAAAACTTAAACATACAACTACCATTTGATCCAGCAAGTCCACCTGTGGATCGTATATACACAAAAAAGTGAAAGCAGGGACTCAAACAGATATCTGTACACCCATGTTCACTGCAGCATTCTTCACAATAGCCAAAGGTGTAAAAACCCAGTGGCCATCGGATAAAGAAAATGTGTTATAAACATAAAGTGAAATATTATTCAGACTTTAAAGGGAATGAAGTTCTGATATATGCTGCAATGCAGATGAACATTGAAGACATCATATTAAATGAAATAAGCCAGTCACAAATAAAAGATTCCACTCATATAAGATACAAAGAGTAGTCAAGTACATGGAGATAGACAGTATAACAGTGGTTGGCTGCCAGGGGCCGGGTGGAGTAGGGGATAGGGAGTTAGAGTTTAATGGGCAGAGTGTCAGTTTGGGAAAAGGAAAAGTTCTGGAGATGGGTGGTAGTGATGGTTGTACAACAATGTGACCATATTTTAAGCCACCGAAGTGTACATGTAAAAGTTTTAATATTTAAATATTTTTTACTATGTCTTCTCAGGCAAAGGCAACAAAAGAAACAATAAATAAATAGGAGTACATCAAATTAAAAATCTTTTGCACAGGGAAGGAAACACCAACAAGGTGAAAAGATAACCTATGAAATGGGAGAAGATATTTGCAAATGATATATCCAATAGGAGGTTAATATCCAAAATACATGAAGAACTCTTACAACGCAACATCAAAACCAAACAATCCAATTAAAAAACTGGCAGAAGGCCTGAATAGACATTTCTCCAAAGACATGCAGATGACCAACATACACACGAAAAGATACTCAACATCACTGATCATCAGGGAAATGCAAATCAAAACCACAGTAAGAAATCACCCCCCACCTGTCAGAATGGCTATTATCAACAAGACAACAAACAACAAGTGTTGGTGAGGATGCGGAGAAAGGCCACCCTTGGGCACTGGTGGTGGGGTTGTAAATTTGTGCAGCCACTATGGAAAATGGCATAAAGTTTCCTTAAAAAATTAAAAATAGAACTACCATTCAACCCAGCAATTCCACTCCTGGATATTTATCTAAAGAAACAAAAACAATAATTTACAAATCCACATGCACCCCTCTGTGTACGGCGGCACTGTTTACAATGGCCGAGATACGAAGCGACCTCGGTGTCTCGTGACAGATGAAAGGACGAAGGAGGTTACATACCTACGACGGAGTGCTACTCAGACAGAATAAATGCTACCATTTGTGACACATGAGTGAACCTGGAGGGTATTATGCTAAGTAAAATGTCAGACACAGAAAGGCAAATACCACACGCTTTTGCTTATATGCGGAATCTAAGATAAAATAAATGAGCAAATGAAACAGAAACAAACTCATAGATACAAAGAACAAATTGATGGTCGCCAGATGGAAGGAGGGTTGGGGGGCTGGGTGAAAAAAGTGAAAGGGATTAAGAAGTACACACTGCCAGTTATAAACATCATCACAGGGGTGTAAAGTGCAGCCTACAGAATACAGTCAATAACATGGTAATAACTCCATGTGGTGTCAGATGGGTCCAGACGTACTGGGGTGATCGCTTCATAAGGTATATAAATGTCTAATCACTACATTGTACACCTGAAATGAATAAAATATTGTATGCCAACTGTAATTATATTTTTTAAATAAAGTGATTAAAATAGTAAATTATACAGTAGGTATGTTTTACCACAAAAGTAAGTGAAGAGAAAACATAAACCTAAGCTGTGAGCTCCCCGTGGGCAGGGCCTGTATTTTTTACTTCTTTGGTTTCTTCTGTTCAGTGATCTCAACAAGGGCAATGCTTGTGTGGAGAGAAGGGGAGCGGGGAGGGAGAGGCACCTCTGGGTCAGTGGCCCACTAAGATCGGAGACAGGAGCTGTGGGCTCCTTGCAATTCTCTGCCCCCCATGCGTCACCCATGGGACCTTTGTCCAAACGGGCAGGCCTGGCTCCATCTTCTCCTGGCCTGAACCAGGCACTGTAGCCACCTACCCCAGGACTCCACATACCCCACCAGGCTGTCCCTGCTCCACCCCTGCTGATTCGAAAGGCCACAGCACTTACCACTCCCCTGCGACCTCTTGTGCTCAAATCACACTCAACATATTTGTTCCCAGTTGTGCCATATTCTCACCACCTGTCTGTGCCTCTGCCCAGGCCATCACCTTTGTCTGGAAAGTCACGTCTTACCTGCCACCTGGTAAAGTCCACCCCATTCTTCAGGTCTCAGTTCCAGCCCCACCGGCTCCCTGAGGCCTTCCCTGACCCCCTCCAGAGCCCGTGCTGTCCTCTGTGCTCCCACAGCATCTGGCTGTGCCTTCTCCAGCTCAGCACCTAACACCTGGGCCTGTAATTGCTGTCCTTGGAGGGAGCGGGGTCGGAGCAAGCACCGCTGATTGGACACATATTACCCCTCCTTTCTTCCTTGCTTGGGGCCCACCATTCACTCAGCTGATCCTCTTCTGCCTGATCACAAAAATGACTGCAGCCCCAGCCCCAAGGAGATGGATCCTGATTAGTCTCCAAGCTTGTCCAACCCGCGGGCCTCGGGTTGGACCTCAGGCCACACGTGGCCCAGGACAGCTTTGAATGCGGCCCAACACAAATTCGTACACTTTCTTAAAACATATTATGAGATTTTTTGTGACTGTTTTTTTTTTTTTTTTAGCTTACTAGCTATCGTTAGTGTATTATATGTGTGGCCCAATACAATTCTTCTTTCAGTGTGGCCCAGGGAAGCCAAAAGGTTGGATACTCCTGGACACCCTCACAGTATCCCATTCCCTTCACCAGCTGCTGGCTGAGGAGGGGAATGTGATCTGATTCTGGCCAATTAAATGTGGGGGGAAATTTGCTGGGGGAACTTGCGGGGATGTTTCTTTGTGCTTAAAAGGCCCTGGGACAGGGACAAGAGGAAACAGGCCCTTTTTTTGCCTCTGGGCTTCATCATCAACATTTGTCAACTGGACTTGCGGCAGCCACCCTGTGACCATGCGGAGAGACATCACCAACACATTGAGGACGGCCGGGTGGAAAGATGTGTTATCCGGCAGGGTCCTGGCAAGAATCAGGAACTATCCCAGTTATGTTAACCAGGTATAAAGAAGGTTAACTAGATAACTGAAAGGTAAAAGGGGAGGCGGTGACTGAGGGAAGCAGACACAACTTTTAGGGCTGCAGAACAAAGGAAAGAGGTGGGAGTCGTTAAACACTTACTTGGAGGCGGGGAACTGTGGGCCTCTGAGAAGGGGGTGCTGCATGGCTGGTGCTGGCTTCTCTGAGCTTGGAATATGAACCCCCTGAGGCCCGACCTTGGGCTCTAGGAGCGGGTGCAATGAGGCTGCCTCTGTCGGAACAACAGCCTTGCTACTAGGATCAAAGGCCCCCGCCAGGGTGCCGAGGCCTGCTGGAGTGGTGCCGACAGGAGCAGGAAAACCTGGGAAGGAAGCAGGAAGTCCCGCCTCCAGGCCCGGGCCTCCCCCTATTGGTCAACTTTGACGGGGAGCAGCTGGCAAAGCGGAAATGGGTGCGGAGTTCCGGGCGCCCGTACCCCAAAGTAGGAGGGTGGGTCCGGAGCCCCTCGATAACCGAGTAACTGGTACAGACGGAGGGCACCTGAGTCCTGGAGGGCATCACTAAGCCACCCAAGTGACAAACCACGGGGCTGCCCTACCTCAGACTCCCGGGCATGACAGAAACCCATTGTCCCCATGCGTCAGCCGCTCCTGGTCGGCTTTCCTGTCGCCGAAGCAGCATGTGTACTGCCGCGGCCTTCTCTTAGTCAAAGTCGTTTCCCACCCGGCCCAGCTCTGGGCTGCCATGTCGGTAAACAACGAGGTGGAAGTGGGACACCACCTGCAGCTGATGGGGGAGGGGGGCTGGGACTCCCTCTCTGACTCCTGGCCTGACTCTCTGCTCCTCACTCAAAATGCCATTTCAAGCCTGGGTCCACCTTTTCTATCTTGCATTTCCACATCTACAAAATGGGGGTATTAGGGACAAGTCACTTCACTGGATCACAGTGAAGACTGAGAGGGTCAGCGTACAGTGCTCCCATACAATAACGAACACTCTGTTAGCGACTGACCTTGGTCACCAGCTTGCATGCTGTTGTTTTGACAAGTGGGCTTCAGATTGGCTCCCAAAGAACCCAGCTCCTCCCTGTACCTCACAGAGCCAGACTCTGCGCCTTACCTCCCTGGGCTCAGGTCACTGGCTCAGTGACCTGCCTCCGCTCAGGCCCCCAGGGCATCTCCCTGTTTCTCTGCATCAGTCCATCTTGACATCTTCTAGTTGCTCCGGCGCTATAGCATGTGCCACATGAGCTGCGGATACCATGTGGGCCACCAAACTTCCTTTCCTTGCAGCCGGGTCTGGCACTGCCTCCCCGTTCTGCTGCCTTCCCAGCAGTTTTGTCCTTCTCTCCTCTCCCGGGGCCCGCTCGTGGCCTTCACAAGACAGGTCGGGGACGCTCCTTTCAATGGAGCTGCTCCTCCCAGTGAGGGTTTCCTTGGGCTGTTGTAACAAATAAAACACTAGAAATGTATTCTCTCACAGTTTTGGAGGCCTGAAGCCTGACATCAAGGTGTCAGCAAGGCCACACTCCCTCTGAGGGCTCTTCCAGCTCCTGGTGGCCCCAGTTATTCCTTGACTTGTTGCAGCTTCACTCCCATCTGTCTTCTGGCCTGCTCCTCTGTGTCTTATAAAGATCTTCTCATTGCATTTAAGACCCACCCTAATGCCATATGCTCTCATCAATCACATCTGCAAAGACCCTCTTTGCAAATAAGGTCACATTCTGAGGTCCCAGGTGAACATGAATTTGGGGGGAACACTATTCAACCCACTGCAAGTAGAAAGATCCTGATGCAGACAGGAAAGCTGAAGACAGAGCAGTAGCTGTCTTCACCCAGACATAGGGACTCCTCCTTCTAGAGCCAGTTGTCACATATGAGGCAACCCCAATAGTTCAGCCCCTATAACCCCCAGCTCCTGGCCGTCAGTGGTCACTGCCAGACTGGCTCAGTAGGTTACATCATGCCACCCCTTGCATCTAATCTACAGGTTGTTGGTAAGGTGTGTCTGTCAAATCACACACTGCAAATAAAGTCATTTCCATGTGGGAACTGGCAGTAGAGTGAGGAGAAAAGGAAAAGAATTAAACAAATAAAGGCAAAATCTTCATCATCCACCAAACAATATGCAAAAACCAGAGCACTCCCCTGGACAATCGATAAATAATCCAGACCACAAAAATAATACATCAGACAGCTTGTGTAATGGTAGCATGTGAAAGACTGTGGAACTTTGTAAAATTAATTTTCTTCATTTTGGTTTATTAAAATTGCACTCATCTATTTCCCCTGTTAAATATTTTATTTTTTCATATTAATGGCTGCAATTTCAGCTTGTGCCTGTTTCTGTCATTAACACTGTACAAACTTAATATCATTAGTAGTTTTTCCCTTAATTATGTGACTAGAGAAGAAAAACATCAAAGTTTCCGTGAAATTGGAATAGTATATCTAAATTGCCTCATGTTTATTTTAACATTAACAGTAAATGAAGCTAATGGGCTTTTATATTATTAAAAGCACTCATTTGTGTCCTGCCTGTTCTAATATATAACAAAGCTTTAAAAGATGTTAAATAATTAGTTATTTAATAGGGATGAGGTGGAATAGATCAAATAAAAGGAAAAGGTGAAGGCAAGCACTGCACGTAGTTGAGGGGTCTGTCCCTTTTAGGGGACTCAAACAGGGTTCCCTCTCCCCAGGTGTCCTTCTCCATTGTCAACGTGAGAGCTCTAATTTATAATGACCCCGGAGACTCAAAGCAACAAAATCTATTGCCGCAGCCCCGGGGAGGAGAGACATATATGGGGGGTAATGTTGTTTGCAATTATTTCTGGGAAAACCTCCATTCATAATTCAATACCTGCGCAAGGCCGGCGTTAGGCTGCGTCCCGGAGGCCCTCTGCGGGGGGTGGGGGGCGGGGGGAGGGGCCGGCCTGCGGCTGTGGCTGCTGGGCCACCTCCTCCCTTACAACCTCCTGGCCTCCCTGTAGCAGGGTCTCCTTGGCTTTAGAGGTTGCTGATGGATGGAAGCATTGCTCTGTGCTGGGGGCCCAGGGAGACCTAGGGAAGGACTCTGACCTGTAAGTCTAAAAAAAGGTGCTGGACTGTTGTAGCTCTCGCGCTCTCAGGCCTGCAAGGACTCCCCACAGCCTGCTCAGTCAAGGCCAACTTCCTTGCTTGGCACTTAGTCTCTACCTATCCCACCCCAGCTCCTGTTCTTCCCGATACTTGACTACGTTCCACCCAGCTGCTTTGCTCCCTGTTCCATCCAGCTAGTTTCCGCCACGCCAAGTTGTCCCATCTCCCACCTTTACCCATGCCATTGTTCTCACCTGAAACCACTTTCACCCTTTCTCCTGCCTATCCAAATTCTAGCCATTCTTTATCATTCAAATTCCAGACCCTTCACTGGGCCTCTCCTGCATCCCTAGAGCAGTGGAATGCTTGAGTAGGCACCAGCCTCACGGAGAGGGCTCAGTACAGCACGGGTCGCTGGGCCCCACCCCCGGAGTGTTTGACTCCATAGATCTGACTTTCTAATGAGTTCCCAGGTGATGCTGATGCTACTGGTCTGGGGACCACATTTTGAGAACCACTAGAGCACATGCAGCCACTCCAGACCATCAGGCACTCTGTTGGTACATGCTTGAGAGGTTCTCTGGTACTGGCATGTGTGGCCAAGACTTGAGTCCTCAAAGAGACAGCAGGTTGTTTGAGGGCAAGGGATTCTGGGCTACTTCTCTAAATCCTTCAAAACACCCCAAGGATGGGCTCGTGGGGTTGGAGCCAATGACTCCTAAAGAACTGACTTCTGAAGTTTTATTCAATCCGTAGAGAAATCTCCATTTTATAGGTAAGGAAGCTGAAGCTTAGAGAGATGAAGTAAGTTGCTGAAGGTTACACGGCTATTAAGTGACAGATAAGATTTGAACCCAGGTTCATTTCCAGAGCCTGGATCAATGCTTTTTAATTAAGTGATTTCAGACACGAGGACTTGGGAGGACAAGGCACCGGGATCAGGAAGAGGCTGGCTGCTTTTGTCACTGCTGTACTGAGGAGCTAGGTCTTCTGGAAGAGTTATGTCTAGTAAGGGGGGGGGGGGGGGCGGCAATTGAGATGCTTTCCTCTCCAAGCTTTAGTGGTCTTTTAGTCTGGGGCAGAATATACATGGTGACCAAGCTGCCCCTCTCCTGCTCCCCTCCAGTCAACTGCTGCACTCAGTCACCCTAATCTTGGGTGTAGTCTCAGCATCCTTCTCAGTACACCAACGGATTGGCATTTCTATGACAAGATAAAATAAATTTGCCATTCATAATCTAGTCCAACTCCTCCACTATGCAGATGAGAAAACTAAGGCCCAGAATGGAAGAGCAACCTGGATCCACAGCAAATTAGTGATATGTATTAGTTATCTCTTGCTGTGTAACAAATTACCCCAAAACTCAGCAGCTTAACACAACAAACGTGTATTGACTCATAGTTTCTGTGTGACATGAATTTGGGAGCAGCTCCTGAGTGGCTCGGGCTCAGGGCCTCTCGTGTGGTTACAGTTAGGATGTTGTCAGGAGCTTCAGGCATTTAAGTGCTGACTGCGGCTGGATGATCTGCTTCCAAGGAAGCTCACTCACTAGCTGTTGGCTGGAGGTCCAAGTTCCTCATCGCATAAGCCTCTCCACAGACTAATTGGGTGTCCTAATGACATGGCTTCCCCCAGAGCAAGAGATCCAAGAGAAAACAATGAAAAAGTTACAGTGTCTTTTATGGTCGGGTCTCCGAAGTCACACATCGTTGCTTCCACTTTATCCTATTTCTAAGAAACAAGTAACTAAGTCCAGTCCCCATTCAAGGGGAGGAGAATTAGGTCCCTTCAGTTGAAGGGAGGAATATCAAAGAATTTATGAACACCACATGATGGACCAGAGTTAGAAATAAATCATGCAAACATACATTAAAGATACGTCTATGATATAAAGGATAATTATAAAACAAACACCTGAGCAATCACCCAAATCACTAGACCTAGAATGTTAGCACCCTAGAACTCCTGTGTGCCCTCTGCTGATCACAACTGCTTCCCCCAAAGATGTAACCACTGTCTTGACTTCAGCGATTTCTATTTTCTTGCCTTTCTTTGTAACTTTACCACCAATTATGAATCACTAAACAATAGATTAGTTTTATTCTGTCTTTGAACTTTTTATAAATGGAATTGTATTGTAACAATTCTTTGCTGTCGTGCTTCCTTTGCTCATCGTATGTGTCATCCTTGTTTTTGCATGTAGTTGTATTTTGTTTCTTTTCTGTAGGACAAAGTCCCTCTTTAATACTTTTTTTACCTTATAGATTATGTCATTTGATATTACTATCACTACAACAGATTTCTTCCAGTAAGTGTTTGCTGGGTATGATTTTTTTCCATCTATTTAAATGTCTCCTCACACTTTAGATGTTTTTCTAGTATTTTTAAATACAGTTTGATAATCTTCAGTTTTTAACTGGAACATTTACTTTACTTAGAGTTAATGTAATTCTTACTTTGTTTGGATTTATTACAACTACATTATTTTGTGTTTTCCATTTGTTCCACCTTTCCTATCTTTCACTCTCTTTTCTTGCTTTTCTTTCCTTTTTTTTTTGATTAATGAAATATTTTTGACCATTTATAATTGCTCTTTGAATTAGTTTGAAAGGCATATTCTGCTTCTATTCTTTTCATAGTTAACCTAGAAATTACAAAAATATGTATTCAAAACTTATCAACAGCTAACATTAACCAATACCTTTACCCTCTGTCTGACCTATACAAGGGCCTTAAAACACCCTGAATCATTTAACCCTGATTTATATATTGGTGTTTTCATATTTTACATTCTATCTTTTCTTTTAATCCCACACAACACTATTATTATAGTTTAAAGTAGTTAATTTTTAACTGAGCTTTATCTACATAACTACCAGTTTCTGTGTTCTTCATTTATTTACACACTTCGGTTACCCATTTTGGGGACACTTTATCTTGTTAGTACAACCTTTAGCATTGCCTTTAGGTAGGCACTACTAATGGCAGATATTTTTCTTCTCTTTTTTTTAAAATCTGAAAAACCTTAATTTTAATCTTGAAAGACATTTTTATTAACGAATTCTATAGATTATTTTTTTATCAGCATATGCTAACATATTCTGCTAGCTTTTGGCTCCAATGTTGCTTTTGAAAGTCAGCTGCTAATCTAGATTTTTCTTTTGAATACACTGTATCCTGTTTTTCCCTTTCTCTGGCAGCTTGAAAAAATATTTTTTTGTCCTTGCTGTTCTCTACTTTCACTCTGATGAGTCTACAAGTGAATTTTATCTATTTACTCTTTTAAAGCTTTTTAGAATGAACTATGGATCAATACCTTTCTTCGGGTCTGAAAAGTCTAAGCCATTATTTCCTATATTATTGCTTCTGCCCATTTTCTTACTCTTCTCCTTCTGGAACGTTGATCTGATATATATTAGACCCTTCAGTTTTATTTCCCATATCTCTTAACTTCTCTTTTGTATTTGCATCTCCTTTCCTCCGTTTGCTGCATTCATCTAGTTCATCTAGTTCACTAATTCTCTCTTCAGCTATGTCTAATCTGCTATTATACACACCTGTTGAGTGTTTACCTCAGTATGTCTTTCATTTCTAAATGCACTATTTCCTTCTTTCAGAAACTGTTAAGTCTCTATCTCTCTCATTTTAAAAACATTTTCCTGTTCCCTGCAGATATTATCAATTTTGCCTTTTTACTCCTTTCAAATAGTAAGCTGCACTGTCTTATATTCTGTATCTGATAATTCCATTATCTGAAATAATATTGTTTGTTTGTTTTTTGTTGTTGTTTTTATTTTTGTATGTGGGCAGTTCCGACAGCGCCGCAGCACCGACAGCGCCAGCGCCGAAGCCCTAAGCCACTACACCACCAGGGAACTCCCTATCTGAAATCTTAAAGCTCTATTTCTGCTATTTCTTCATATTCTCATTCCCAGAGCCTTGTCTCCTTGTGTACTTGGTTATTTTTTGTCTGAGTTGATTTTCCTTGGAAAATTATATTTGGTAGTTCTTTGAGGTCTGGATTGAAATGATCTGTATTTACTCTGCCAGGTACACTAAAGGCATCACCAGTCTAACACTACTTTAAATTAAGTGCATAGCTGTGGCTATCCTGACCGTTTAGGCTATGTGGGTTTGGGCCTTGTCCCTTTCCAGCACATTCTTCTCATCATCTTCTTGCCCAGGGGATTCTGAGACACAGTTCTAATGCAGTCTCACCACAGCTCCCAGCCCTTAGCTGGCTCCCAGCACTCAGGACCTGTCCAAGTTGGCTTCCGCAGCTCCCCATGTCCTCCAGCCTCTCCCCCCAGGGCCTCCCATCAGACCCAGGCACCGTCTGGATCCTTAGAGCCCCACCACTAGGATTGTTAGGGTCCGACAGCTCAGCCTCAAGTTCTGAGTCAGCGGACATGATGGGCAGACCAAGTTCCTCCAGCGTTTAAGGGCAAACTTCTGGCATTGGCTGCCACTTCTGCCCTGTAATTGTGTCCTAGAGGGCACTTCAGCCTCCCTCTTGTAAGGATGTGGTCCTGACCTCATCTCTGTGTAGGCTCCTAGAGATGAATTGAGTTCTACTACTCCCTCTCTTCTTCAGTGAACTTCCCCTCTCTGACTCCTCTAACTGGTCACAACTTTGTCCTCCCAGGCTCCCCTGGTGGTGGGCCGCAGGATCTCCCTACAGAAGTCCTGAGAGGACCCATCACTTCCTCTTTCTCTAAAAGTCTTTCTAGTCCCCACAGTCATAACCTTTGACCTGGTGGAGGCCTTCAAGTTCAAGCAAGCCTTGCCTTTGGGAGACACAGGAGACCGAGTTTCTGAATTGTTGCACTGACCCCACCACTCATTCATTCATTCAGCAAACAGTTCCTGGGGGCTGCTCCATGCTGCGTGCTGGGTGGCCACCAGGAGGGAACGGGCAGACACGGTACTTTCCCTAACGGAGCGCATAGCATAGAGGAAGGGCCAATGGACAGCAAGATACTGAGCAATCACAAGCTGTATGGCCAGGGGTGGGGCCAAACCACTCCTTCCTGAATCTCAGTTCCTGTAACCATGACCCACCTCCCAGGGCAGGTGGGATGGTCGAATGAGACCACACATATAACGTCTCTTGCAGGTTATGGGAACCTGAAGCATTTTCCAAATGGAAGGTTGAGTCACAAAAATGGGATGCAAAGAATTTAGTGAGTCATGAACAATTTCTTCTACAAAGGAAACAGCACGACATTATATGCATCACATATAATAAGGGTATTACTTTGTCAAACGTTTACCTTAGTTATAACAGTGTGTGTGTATACCACTGAGTTGTAAAGCCACTGACCTGGTGATTCAGAGCAGGACCTGGGGGGTCACATGAGTGTAGTTTAACCCCCATCTCTACCCTGTTAACAGTGTGTAACATGGATGCTTCCCTTCCCAGCTGCTGTGAGGACTGATGAGACTGCACGCGAGCAAGTCGCTCTGAACAGCACCTGGGACATCACAGGGCTTCAACATATCAGCAGCTGCTCTTCGTGTTAGTTTTGTTTAGATACAACAGGACCTCAAGTAAGGGCTAACTGTCTCTGATTAAAAACAGGACAAGTAAAAAGGCAGCTAGTATTGCTGTCGCTGTTTTTTCTGATATCAGTAACTAGTATTTTTAGGCATCTGTGCACCAGGCACCGACCTCATTGAAACCTCACAGCAGCTCTGTGAGGTAAATGCTATCATTACTCCCATTTTACAGCTAAGGAAACTGAGGTAATGGGTAGTGGAGACTTAGAGTGGGTCTCACAGGTGAACCAAGCAAACTCACACTCCTGCCCCAGCACCAGTTGCTCTCCCTGCCCTCATTCGGAGCCTCCTCGGGCCCCAAGGCTGCCCCAGTGCCCGGGTTGCAGCCTCCTGGGCCGGCCCTAGCTGCCGGTCCTACGGGGATTCTCTGCGGCCCTGCCTGCCTGACCCCTCTGCCCTGGGTTCCCCAGGCTCTCGCCTGTCCTCTTGCTATCACGGTCCAGCCGTTTCTTCAAGGTTCCCAGAGGCTGCCTTGACCCTGGCAGCAGCCAGAGAATCTGGTCCCAGGTAGCCAGGGGCTGGGGGCGCCTGGGCTTTGAGGCCAGGGCCAGGGCCGGGTTCCGACTGGCCAGGAGAATGGAGCTCAGCTACTATGACAGTCTCGGGAACTGAGACAGCAACTGCAACGGAGGCCTTGCCCCGCGGAGCCCCACCGCCCGGGCCGGGAGCCGCCGCAGAAGCCCTGGGGTGGGCCGGAGGCGCCGGCGTCACTGAGGCAGAGCGCTCAGGCGGCCGACCAGCGCGTGTCAGCTGCCGGCTCTTACCACATCCATCATCCAGTCCTTAAGACATATTAAAATGGATTTAAAAAGACATTTTGCATTTTCTCTCCTTAACACCCACATTATCGCCACACATCGGCTTTTGTTTTAATTAAAATCGGTTTTGAAATCCTCCATGAAACTTCAGTGGGATTGTTAAAGGCGGCAATTTCCTTATCGGCAGCGCGTCCCCACAACATACTGTAATAGTTATTTTGCAACAAAGCACAAGTCTTATTAATTTAGCTCAATCAAATCAGCACCACGTTAATTTATGGGGCTGTAAAAATCTGGCAGTGCTGCTCTAGATCAGAGAACTTAGGGCAGGCAAGGCACCAAGCGGGATGTTTATTTTGTACAATGGTCCCTAACTGCATTTCTGTGATTTAAAAGCTTTCCGAGGCGTGCGATGATAATATTACATGCATATAGAATTGTGTGTTTGCTATGCCTCATTACTCCCCACAGAGACCCAAAATCATTTGGTATTCAACTCCTACCTAAAATATTTCCTTTTACATACAAATATTTTTTTCTTCCTTAAATGGCTTCTCTATGTTAAAATTTTTTTTCCAGGGCTGTGAAGCAAGATCGTTTCCTACGTGGGGTTCTATTTTGGTCTAGTATTAATCTTTAGTGGTGGTTGCTAAGTGGGTAGTTGGCTGCCCCCCTTCCTTTCCTCTGGCCAATCCCTCCAAATACAAAGCAGGTGAAGTTTTTCCATGGGGTTGATTTTGCATTCCCCCCGCCCTCCTTCCAGATTCCTGCTTCCTGGTTTAGTTTTACTGATGTCTTCTTCGGAAACTAGGAATGCTTCTCTCGCTCACATCTTAGTAACAAAGCTTCACATAATACTTAGAATAATTTGCCAGGAAATACAGCTCAGCAGCCAGCAGAGGATTTGAAAGGCAGTGTGGGATGCGGAACTATAGCTGATGTGGGGTGGAAATGTGGAGACAGAGGCTCAGAGACAGCAAGTGACCTGCCCAAGGTCACACAGCAGGCTAGGAAGAACACTGGACTCTGGGACTCAGATCCTCCGAGCCCCAATTTTTCCATTAGTAGAATGAGGACCATAAAAATTGGAGGGAGGTCATTCACGTGAGCAGCCTAGCACAAGTGAGAACAATGGACACCTCAAATGCTTATACCTGCAGAGCTTCTCCAGTGCACAAAGCTGCTTCCATTTGCTCCAAGAGGGCACATGCCTGCTCTGGGGCTACAGGCTGGGCACTAAAATATGATGTATGCATTAACTAATGGACTCAACACAACTTGTCTCAAGATAGGCAGGCATGAAACCCCATTTAATGGATGAGAAAACTGAGACTAGCAGAAAGTTTTGATGACTGCCCTAGGGTCAGGTAGTTGATGGCAGAGGGAGATTCCAAACCAGGGCTATGGACTCCCAGGTCAGTGCCCTTTCTAGCACACTGGCCACCTTTGTTACCCTTGACAGTCCATCAGAGCCCAGGGAGATAGTGGCTGAGGTTTGGGTAGGAAGCTCATTTCCTGTTGGTGGTATAAGCAGCTGCTGATGTGACATCATTTAAGGGGTCTCAGAAAGCACTCTTTGCTCCCTTCCTGCCTATAGCCAAGCCTTAGAGAGCATTGTCCTCTAGATTAAGTCTTGCCTTTCCCCCACGTCTTTATTTATTTTAATGATATAAGCCACACTATCCATGAACGTACCTTCTCTGTACCATTAGTGAGAATGAGTTTCTGGTTAGTCTAGATAACAGGAGAGCTCTCAGTGCCTGGGCAGGGGCCTCTGTGTTGGGGGTGGAGATTCTGATGTGTGACTCCCAAATGTCATCACATGACAACATGGGACTCACTAATTCCAGAGACAGTCCACATGGTTGTTAGACAATGCTCTTGTTTGAAATTTACCTTTCCTGTGTGCAACCCAAAACAACATCTTTAGTAAAGCTAATATTATTACTTCATTATAAATGGTCATCATCCTCTCTGATCTGCCCAATGTCAGGAGGTTCCAGAGCCACCTAGAGATGGCAGATGTGACAGCTATGCCAAGCACCAACTCAAAACCACATAGCTGAGGGCAAGAGAGCTGTCTCCGTGGACCTGGGCAAGCACAGTCCCAGCTCCTATGCAGGCCGAGAGCCAGAGGTGAGGTTATGAGAAGACATGGAAGGGGTGTTTCAGACCTGAGGCAGCATGCTGCCTGCTCTGCAGGACCTCCAGTGAGAAATGCAGCCAGAAAAGTCACAGCCAAGGGGCTCAGTTCTAGGCAAATCCAACCCAAGTACCAGAAAAAGACCATGAAAATGGGAATGTGATGTATGATCTGAGAGCCTGTTGGATGAACTTTTATAAGAGGCTTCATGACAAGGCACTGATGTTAAAACCAAAGGCTTCACTGTTGACTTAATACAAGTACTTTGGGAAACTGGCTGTGTGCGCAGCATTGGGTGGGCTCTAAAAAGCAGCAGCAAAAAGCATGCCATCGGCCATGAGTCTGCAAGGCTCTGGGTCTGCACTTTGTCCTGGTGAGAGAGTTAGTCCCCATTTCCTGCCACATTTGGTTTCTCCTTAGTTGAGTCAATGCTAGCTTTGGGAGCTGGGCCGGAAGGCAATGGAAGTGCCCCCAGAGGAGGCCACTCTTGGGACATCCTAGCTCAGCCTCCGTAAACACACGGCAAGCCTGTGCAAGGCCAGATCCCATGGTTGAACCAGACTGGGAAGCATCTGTTGCCACAGAACAGAGATAGAGACTTGCTCGCTTCCAAAATGGCTCCTCGCAGACAAGGCCAAGCTAGATCAGAGTACCTTTGTGTGAATTAGAAGAAGGCGCCCTCCTGGGGCAGAGACATTCCCACAGGACCTCAGCTTGGTGCACGGATCACAGGATGGACTTGAGCCTTCACAGTCCCCTGGGCTAGGCACAGTGGAGAAGTCCATAATGTGTGTACAACTGTAGTTGGTGGCCCTGCCCCAGGCCCCAGCTGTGTGGCCAAAGCCCCCAGATGCTTTTCGGTCATTATCTGTGAGAAGATGTCATTGTCATTCTCTAGGCTCCCCCCAGATACATGGATCACTTCAGATCTAAGCTAAGACTCCTCCCAAAAGACGAAGGAAGCTGTACTTTCACACTGTCACCCGCGCACAATCTCAGCTTGCTCAGAAACCCGGCGTCACACACACGGCCCTGTCCATCATCCCATCATTCCTTTCACGGAGGGACAGGTGGACGTGGCGGGAGGAGGGGGGGAGAGCCCTGAAACACCTTCCTGCAGGCAGTGCCAAGCCTCCCCCTCTCCTCGCTGCTCTTTAGGAAGGCTTTCTAAAGAAGAGGAACCTTCCGTGGGAGCAGATGGCGGATAAGTAGGAATGGTAAATAGTTTTAATTACTGCATAATGTAAGTGAGACAATAAAGGGGAGACAGTGGAGGCGAGCTGCTGCCGCGGAGGCCCCGAAACTGTTGTGGGGCCCGATTTGTCTGGCATGTGCTGTTCTCAGTCTTGGGAGGGCTTTAAAGAGAACGCCGAAAATATTAATTGCCCGCCTCACTGGCCCATCCATCTTCACAACCGAGTAACACGCTTTTTTAATTTCAGGGGAATCGTTTTCAAATGGGAATCATGCAAATGAGTATTTTAGCTATTCATTTGTTTTACTGCGAGCGCTTTGTGAGCAAATGGCCTACAGCTTGCAATGAATTAAAAGACATGGGCACTGGAGACCGATTTTTAATACAAAGTCTTGACTCGGAGACGACCCCGACCAGCAGCACAGAAAATGTTGGCATAGCAACTTTGGGCATTTTCATGCAAATTGGCTCCTATATAGATGATACGAATGCAATGTTTTCCTTCAACTAATCATCATAAAATTAGTTTCACTATATTTAAATGCCTCCACTTAATGCATTATATCCATATGCATGAAATTGCCTCCGCTAATGCAGTACATAAAATGCCAAAGATACAATGAATAGCCAAATTGCAAGCAGTTATGTTATCTCCCATAAAAACAACGCCCCCTCCCCTCTTCTTTTTTGTGAGTGTGGGTGTTATTAAATGTGTGGACACCAAAGGCATCTATCACAAATTGCTATTAACACACACACACACACACACACACACACACACACCCTAAAGTCCTCTTCAGTTAAATAACATTAAGGTTGCAACAATCCAACAGAAGCCAGACAAGTCATGGGCTGGGCTGTTGGGGCTCACCAGGGCTAGCCCACCTCCCCTTCGGTCAGAGGAGATAGGGAAGCAAAGAGCACGGGCCTTGCCTTGGAATTAGCTGCAATAAGGCCTGCATTCACATCCCCTCCCCAGGTACCCACTGAACTGGGAGGCCTGAGAAAGAGGTGTCTGAGCTAACCAGGGTCCAAGAACCTAACTGGAGATACTCAAAAGTGACGCCACTGTTGGTGAGAACGACCCCTGAAGGCTGGCCCTGGCAGCCTAGAGAGGTGAGGAAGCATGTGATCCACGTCAGTAACTGACAAAGGGCTTGAGAGGGAGGACAAAGGGCATGTTCTGGAACCCTTCCGTTCTGGGTGCTGTGTGTGCCTCTGTACATTTGCCACGTCATGTCATCTTTACAAACAACAGTGGAAAAATTGACATAATCATCACTGGTCTTGTGGACTATGAAATGAGTCTCAAAAACAATGAAGAACATTTCCAAAGTTAAACAACCGGGAAGCAGCAGCGGAAGGACTCAACCCCAGGTCTCCCTGATTTGAAAGCTGCACTTCTCTGTGCCAGGGTGACCCCAGAAAGTGTCCTGGAGTAATGGCAGGAAAAGGTTCCATGTCCCTCTTTGCTCCAAGAGGAGCTACCCTCTCTCCAGCAAGGCGGGGGCCATGGGGGTAGAAGGAGATGGTGGTTTTGTGAGTCTCTCCTGTAACATTTAGGTTTGATTCTCCCCAACTCACTATGTGGGCCTCTACATCCTCTAAGTCTGCCAAGGAAGTCAGGGTTCTTCTCTGCTTCAGCCTTGGTGGATTCAAAGTTTGGCTTAAATATGCAGGTGCTATTCATGTGCAGGGTGGTGGTTACGAGGGAGAGAAGAAAGAGGTGAACTTGGACAAATACAAGTCCTTCCTTTCCCCCTGGAGACGGAGTCCCAGCTCAGGAACGCTCCGATTCTCCTGCCTTGGAAGACTCTGTGTTTGGCTTAGGAGAGGTGCAGTTCCTCACCACAATTCATGAGGAGGCTAAGGACAATGGATGGTGAATTCCTCAAAAAATTAAAAATACAGGGTCCAGCAGAAATAACGCCCAGACTTGAGTTATGATTTTATTACGTGCTATGGTTACACAAATAATGCCCCTTTTTTATGAGCTGGTAACCAATACCAAAACTTTTATTACAAAATCATAAGCATGTATGGTTATGATTTTGTGATAAAATCGTAATTCAAGTCCGGGCAGTACTTCTGCTGGACCCTGTCGAATTACCATATGATCGTGCAATTTCACTTCCGGGTATATACCTAAAGGAAATGAAAGCAGGGCCTCAGACTGATACTGGCACACCCATGTTCATGCCAGCATTACTTACAACAGGGAAGAGGTGGGTGGAAGGACAGATAAAGTATACAATGGAATATTATTATTCAGCCTTAAAAAGAAAGGAAATTCTGACACATGCTATAATATAGGTGCACCTTAGGGCATTATGCTAAGTGAAATAAGCCAGTTGCAAAAAGACAAAGACCGTATGATTACACTAAAATGAGGTACCTAGAGTAGTCAAATGCAGAGACAGAAAGTGGAATGGTGGTTACCAAAGGCTAGAGGGAGTGGGGAATGGGGACGTAGTGTTTAGTTGGTACTGAGTTTCAGTCTGGGAAGGTTAAAAAAAAAAGAGTTCTGGAGATGGATGGCAGTGATGGTTGCACAACACTTAAAGTGGTTAAGATGTAAATTTATGTGTATTTTATCACAGTTAATAATTAAAGCAAAACAGAAGAATGCGTGATGACTTCGGAAAATGTCTTCCCCAAGACCCCAAGCATGTCACAGAATTCAGGGGCCAAACTCTCTGGGCAGCCTGATGAAGAGGTGAGAATCACTCCTTCTGATGGTTCACAACTGGCTCTGGAGAAGCCTTTCTGTACTCACTACAGCCTCACCGAGTTAAGTGTTAAAGTGAGGGAGCCCCCTAAGCATGACGGGGTTAGCTGGCGTTGAAGTCATGGGTCAGGAACTCCTCCAGTCTCATTAAGTTGATCCACTTACACTTCCTTCTAAACTTCTGCCTCTTGTCTTCTACTGTGAGGGAGCACCCATCTCCAACAGACCAATACGCCTATTAAATTTCTTTCCATAGCTCTTTTTCCCGTTGCCCCCCACAAGTGGTCTTCTCACCACCTGGAACTGTTTATGGCTACAGTGACTTAACAAAACACCAAAGGAAGTCGGCATGCCTTCTTGCAAATTGAATGATTTATCCCACACAGTGTTATCCTCATCAATCCTTATCTTTAACATTGGTCTTGTGATTCCAATAACAGCCACCGGAAGGCATGTTTGGGAAAACCCAACCTCTATCCATTATGGCGAAAACCACCTTTGGTGGCTGCAGTGAGCTCTGTAGGCACAATGCCTAGTGGCCGTTAAGCAGGACTTGAGGGGGGCACATCTGTGTTAAAAAGCCAGCCCTCTTCTGTGACTGCCAGTCCTTTGCCCGTCAGCTCCAGCTAATGTCACGTTCCCTCTTGTATCTTTAGCTCCAGAAGACACAGTGCCATGTCTTCTTGTGCGTAACCTGCCTCTGGCACAGGCCTGCACGCTTCAGGCCCAGCAGTCTCATCGGGTCTTCCTCTCCCATGGCCTAGATCCCAGGTGAGGCCAAATGTTCCAGCTCATTCTGTTTCTACTATCTTTTCCAGATCCAGTTTTTCAATTGGTTCTCTCATGGTAGGCTGACCAGATGTCCTGTTCTAAACAGGCCAGCAAACAACGGTACGGCCCCGTTTCAAACGGTACGTCTGGTCAGCCTGGTCTCACCGGGCTACATTCAAGGTGTCAGTGGGCTGACCAGATGGACCATTTGAAATGGACAGTAGTTTTCTGTCCCATTTTAAATGGCACGTCCAGCCAGCCCCCCTCGTGGGAAGCTGCTTGCGGCTTTGTGCCCAGCACCACCCCCCGCCCAAGGCAGCTTCCTCTGCTACTTCCGTCCGTGTCTGCTGTGGGGGGGCTGGGCCTCCTGCTGCAGTGGGGTCACGTTATCCTTCATCTGCTGAGTTGTTACCTCCCTTTGCAGAATTTCCTTTGGCAACTGATGGTTTACAGGCAATTGGGAGAAAACAGAAGGAAGGAAGGAAGGAAGGAAGGAAGGAAGGAAGGAAGGGAAGGAGGGAAGGAGGGAGGGAGGGAGGACGGACAACTACTAGGAATTAGAGGGGATTCACTAAGCAAAGTTGTGGCCAATTCACCTGGTTTTCCTTCTGAGGGGATACTGTAGATATAATGCATTTTGATCCTGCCAAGCATTGTGTTGGTCTCTCTTGAACAAAGCGGAGCGGTGGGACCCGATGAGAGTTCAGATCGGCAGCTTCGCACCAACTCCACACAGAGATGGGTTGGAGATCACCGGTGAACCGTTGTAGGGCCCAGCCTTCTTGTTCTCCTCTGCACTTTACTGCCCTGTATGAAGACTCTCAAAGCAGACTTTCTGCATTTCCAGAAGCACTTGAGTGACAAAATACAGATTGGAAAGTATCTAATAGGCTACACGAATGGGCTGAATGAAATAAGGTGAAATTTAGCAGACAAAAAAAAAGCAGTTTCCCATTTAAGTTCAAATGGTTGTCTGAGCGCAGGATGGGTGATACTTGGCTCGACAACAGGTTCTTGTATAATACTGGTAATTTTTAATCATTTATAAATTGATTCCTCACTAAATATGAGGTTTAGCTGCTAAAAGAACTAATGTCAGCTTGGATGGTATTAATGCAAGTATGGGGTAAAGACAGAGTGGTGTTAGGCCACTGAGGACACCGGGACGAGTGACCAAGATGGTCAGGATGATGCAGTCATTTGAGACAAGCAATGCTTGAGCTCCAGAAGGAAAAAAGGGACAGATCTCGTCCCTGGTGGACAACTCTGAGGAAAGGGAGCACACCCTATTGACTTTATATCCCCAATATCTCCTATAGCACCTGATCGGAGAGGAGGTATTGGTCATATTTTTTGAAAGAACGAATGCATGCATGATTAGAAGGGTCAGGAGGCTTTCCCTGAACATTGGAAGGGCTTTCACATGGAAGAGGGGGCCAGGGCCCCACTGTGATGGAGGCCCAAGGCATCTTTGGGACCCTGAACCCCCTTTCCTGTGAGCCCACGCACAAACCTAGCCATGGAAGCCCACGCCAGGGCTCCGATATAAGTGCTTTGCAGGGTCTGTAGTAGAAGGAGACATGCCCTCCTGAGTTCCAATTTTTTCTCCACGTCTTCCTATGTGAACCTGGGCAGTTCTCTGCACCTCTTTCCCTAACTGCCAAGTGGAAGTAAAACTGGTGCTGCTTTCATCAGGTTGCTGTGAAGATTAAAACAAAAGGCATATGCAAGGAATGTGACAATAACGAGGGCCCCAAGAAAACTGTTGAGTGATTGAACTTCCTCTGAACACCTCTCATGTACCCTGGTCAGACATGCAACTCAATGTCACTAGTAAAAAACCAAAACCAACCAAACCAAAGCAACCCTCTGCCCAGTAAATGCTGCTCTCTCTTCAGGTACAGAGCCTCCCCTCCTGCATAAGGAAGCTTTCCTGACCACACCAGCCACGGCCCTTCCTGCCTCTTCTGGTTCCCCAGCTCGCTCGCTGTCTGGTCCATGCCCGGTTGCCCGATTCCCCTGGGAGGACCAGGGGGCATCTGCAGGGATGGCTATCTGGGTTTGCCCTCTCTGGCTCCCAGAGAGACCCCAGTCCTGCAAATGGGACTGGGCCGTGTGGCGTGGGGAATAGCACCCTAACTGGGGACTCCAGACACCTGGCCCCCAGCCCCAGCTGCTAGAAAACTGGGCGATCCCGTCTCTTCTCCAGGCCCGTGGAAGGCTCCTCACCTGGCCCCTCACCCACAGTGATTCTCTGTGATACTCTAGCTTCACGGCGTTCTCAGTAACTACAAGGTAAAGACGGGTCCCTGGCAGAAGCGGGTTCCCATGTGGCAGCCACTTTTACCTTGCAAGGAAGACTCGGGTACTTGGAGACAATGACATGCTGCCTCCTCCCACATCTGCCCAAGTATTCCCTTAACTGCTGAGGAGATCCGGTCTCTTCAGGATGCCCTGGTGCCCCATGTCAGAAGGCCACACTCTGAGGCTCCCCAAAGCTCTCTCTGGTTTTCTCAGAAGTAGAAGCACCTTGATTGGGATCCTCTAATCCCTGGGGGGTGAGGGAGCTTTGGGGAACCTCCTTCCCTCTCTGGGCCTCATTTTCTCTATCTATAAAGTGAAAGGATTCAGGTAGAGAAGCTCTGAGGTCCTTATCAGCAATGACATCAAAATTACTTATTTCAGTGTAGCCAAAGCCCCTACAATTGAAGCAGAACTATCAAAATGGGATCAGGGGTTAGTAAGCAAAGCTTATTAAATGGAACCCTCAAACAATTATTTTTCCAATCTTAATCAAGAGACCTAAATAATTTGGCTTCTCAATTTGCTCCAGCAATTTCCTTGAATTCCTGCTGCTGATTAGTTCCGGTAGCCAGTTAATGGAGTCTGGCACGCCAAACCCATTCATTTTGTTTTCTTAGAGGCAAGCTCCATCTTGGAAATCAGAACCAGGAGGTAATGGCTTTTGATGTTTTGTCAACGGGAGAGCTAGGGAGTTCTCACACAGTGTCATGACCACGCAGTATCCCACGAGGATGATGACACTGAGAATGAGGATGAAGAAGGATGGGGATGTCCCAGGCCAAGGGTGCCCAGCCACCATTGGTCATGGGATGAGGTGGACATCTGGTGGGGCAGGGCTGGCAGTGGCAGAGCCCATGGGCAAGCCGATTGGGATCTGGGGTGTCAATTTGGGGCAGCGGAGGGGTCAACAATGAGAATTCCCAATTGGGTACTGAGAGGAAGCAGAAATCCCAATTCCAGGGACCAAGTTAACTTACCACTAAGAGAGAGCTGGCAGGTGTCAGGCAGGAGCAAAGCCTCGGGCCCAACTGGTTCAGAGTATGTCCATTCATTCAACAATATTGGTCGAGGAGCTCCTACACGCCAACCACTGTTCTAGGCACTGGAGAGACAGCCATGAACAAGACAGAAGAGCCCTGCTCACATGGAACTAATGCCAGCGGAGAAAGCAAATAACAGACAAATGATTATATAACCTAACATCCTGTAGAGCTCGATAAGGGCCATGAAAAATGATGAAGGAAGAAGGAATGGAGAGTGACAGGAGCTGATATTTTATAATAGATAGGGTAGTCAGGGAAGATTTCTCTGAGGAAATGAGAGGGAGCAAAGACCTGAGCGAAGCAGGGAGTGCACCCTGTGAATAGCAAATGAATTTCACTTTGGGTGACGGGAGTCAGTGGGATTGCATCCGAAATGTGAGCATCAGAAACTCCAGCTCATGTGGCCTTAGCACCGATTTAACTCACTAAAAAGGTGTGGGGCAGACAGCCCAGGGCTGGAGCAGATGGTTAAAGAGGTCCAGACCCAGACTCCTCCACTCTTCCTGTTCTACTATCCTTAGTGCCTTTGTCCTCAAGGTCATGAGGTGGCTACTCACCTCCAGGCACAGGGGGCAACTTCAAGACTCAAAGGGAGAAGAACAGGCATAAAGACCAAGGAGACATCAGCTGAGTCTGCCCCCACAAGCCCCACTCAACGACTTCTATGTCTTAATAACTGAACTTGGTTGCGTAGTCACCTCCGTACTAGTCGCTGGGAGAGAGAAGGGGGTTGTGTGTTGGGGGCTGGGCCAGCCAGTCGACACTGTCCACTGTGGGTCATTTGATTAGGGCCATCCCTCTTAGAGGCAGCTCTGCCGTGGCTTTCACCCTAGGTCATCTGCAAAGCTCTTCTCTCCCCTGATGAGTATTGATAGCCTTGTAGGGAATTGGGACAACCCAGTTCCATCTCTGCCACAAACCTGCGGCGTGACCTCAGGCCCAGTTGCTTCAGGTCTCTAGGTCTTGCTGGAGCAATCAGAAGATTGCTCCCTGCTTTAATGGTCTATGATTCCAATGTCACCCCTGTCTCAGCCACCAGAAAGTCTGACATTTATAGCCTCTAGGAACCCAGCTGGGTCCTGGAGGGGCATATAGAATTGTCACTGTACCAAAGGAGACACAAACTCTAAGAGGCAGCCCAACTGGTGGGGTCAGATGAGGGTTGGGAGTGAGGCACTTGCTTACAGGAACACAGTTTAAAGAGGAGCCAAAAACACAGTAATCAAGGTGCAAAATTTTTTGTGCATTTTTTCAAAAATCAAAATTAATGCCAAAACCCCAAGATGAACAAAATACCAAATTTTAAATGGTGATGAGATGGGTATTATTGAGTTTTTCCTTTTGATTCAGACTCCAATACAACTCAGCACGGCAGGGCATTGCGACTGACCCTGTCTTTATTTAAAATTTTGAAATTTCGTTTGTCATCAACTTTTTGCACTGAGTTTGATTTTGAAACATATATTACATTAAGATATTAGTTGATTGCCGAGTATTTGGGGCACCCATTTAAATGCTGGCGCCCAATGTAAACGCCTCCCCCGCCTCACGGGGTCCCAGCCCTGCCAGCTGGAGCCCTGGAAGGAGCCCCTTGTGTTAGCAGCCAACCTGCCCAGCCAGGCATTTACCACGTCTGGGGACGTCAGGGCCACACAGTGGACACGTGGAATTTTTATCCCTTTGCCATCAAGTGTTTGGATTAAAGGTGCTGGTATTTCTTTAAATAAGAAAAATAGGCCGCGGCCATTAAAAATTTAGTCCCCCAAATTAGTAGCTCCTCTCTGAGGTGCTGTATTTATTTAATCGTAGTAAATGTGGGCAAATCCTCTCCTGGGACTTCCAGCACCTGCCTGCACACCACGGAGGAGTTTTTCACTAGGACCGTGCTATTCGCACAAAATCCCTCTGCCTGGGCTCGGCTGGCCTGCTGGCTCACAGAGAGATAAACACCTTAGCCTCATTACTCAGATGGCTAATTGCGAACTGATTTAATTAAAGTATACAGATATTTCCCCGAGTTAGTTACATTTCATATCACTCCATTAGGAGTAATTGGCTGGAATGAGGAGCGGCAGAGAGGGAGGCTGGCCAGGTGGGTGGGGGGCCGGGGGCCCCCTCAGTCTGTGTGAGGCTTGCTGCCTGACTACTGGGGCGGTCTGCAGGCATTCTTGACAGCACAGGGTCACCAAGAGGCCCACCTGGACACAGCAGCCTACTGGACGTCCCTGGGTCCTTTGCATTGTGTGCACGGAAGTGCTCACAGCCAGCGGGAACTGGGTTTCCGGCACACTCCAACCCCCTGAGCTCTGTGCCCTGGAGCAGGCACCTCATTTAGCTGAGCCTTGGCGGCTGCTTCTGTAAAATGGGAATAATAGTAATGTCTACTGCAAATAGTTGCTCCCAGATTAAAGGGGGGAAACCTGGAAAGCCTTAGCATAGTACCTGACATGTGGTTAATGCTTAATAAATAATAATAACATTATTCTTTGTGAGCAGGTAAATGGGCTCAGAGTGAAACAGTTTATAGATAGTGGAAGAAGCATCCTTCTCAGAGTCAGAAGTTTCGGGGTCTGGTCTCAGGCATGTACCCTAACTTTCTGTGCGAAGTTGGACAACTGGCTGTGTTCTCTGGGCCTTGGTTCACTCACCTTGCAACTTAGGGGAAGGAAAATTAAGATGAGGTTGGTCCACCCTATATCCATTCTCCCCGTTTTTCTTACTATTACTAGTACAGCCCTTATCGGGGCAGCAATGCCCACATTCCCCAACCTCCTTTATAAACAGGACTGGCCCGCTGACCAGCTCTGGTCAATGAGATGGAAGCCAAAGTTGTTCCTTTCTTGGTTGGGGTTCCCAAGAAATCTTATTTAAAGACTTCAACTGACAGGCACCCTTTCCACCCTCCCCTCATTCCTTCTTTCTCCTAAATAGAATGTGAGGGTGATTGTTGGAGCTCCAGTGGCCATCTTGTGACTATGAGGTAACCTTAAAGGTGGAAGCCACTTGCAGAGCCACTTGGCAGAGCAGAAAGACAGGAAATGCCAGAACCTTGGATGACATCTTCGAGTTGTTGCCCCAACCCTGACCTCCCCGATTTCACAATACGCAAACGAAAAACTGACCTCATCTTGTATGTTTGGTTTTGTTTATTGCTTTTGTTAAGCCTGAGCTTTCCGGGCCTTGGTTGCTTGTTGCCAAATGCTATCCCTAACTGATATGTGAGGTCGGACAATTAACTTCACAAACTCATCCTAGTAAAAGTGCTACGTACCTCACTGCTGAATATCACTATGGTCACCTTCGAAGGACTCCCCTTGGGAAGCTATACACCGATGCCGGTGCCTAGTCCACCCTTCACAGCAGTTTTGGAACTCTTTTTCTGGAAGAGTTGTCATCGTACTCAAAAATCTGACAATTAAGTTCTTGAACTTGCCACTGTGCTCTTACATTGGCAGCACTGAACGAACAACTCGGTAAGGTGTCACAACCTTGAACTAAGTGCTGGCATTGGCGCACAGCTTCCCAAGGGGAGTCCTTTGAAGGTGACCATAGTGATACTCAGCAGTGAGGTTTGTAGCACTTTTTCTAGGATGAGTTTGTGAAGTTAATTATCCGACCTCATAGGTTTTCCTGCTGTATCAGAATATTAAAATCTCGATCTCTGAGCTGGTACAAACTGCCTGCCCATCCCCTTTGTGCACCAGGACAGATCTCTCAGCCTGGAGCAATATCACCCCATCCTCACCCCAACTCCAGCCTCAATGCACTCACTCAGCTCAGGAGCTTCACTGTGGAGCCAAGATCCCCGTATTTCTAGCCTGTAAATCTCCAAACCTGAGGAGATAAGAAGTCGCCCCTTCTCACAGAGAAATCAGGCGAAAATCTTACCCGCATACTACATACACGCTTCCCCAGTGCCTTTATGGCTGGCCCGTTTGCTGGCTGCCTGTGGCCGGGCAGACAGCCTGGAGAGGGGGTTTATTTATGACAGCTCTCGTGTGGTGGCAAATGCAAGGATTCGCTGCTGACACATCTGGTGTTAATACCTGTTCTGTCTCATACCGATAGCTCAACTGCTACAGAGTATTTGTGTCCCTGCTCCCCCAATTCATACGGTGAAATCCCAGTGCTCAATGTTTTGACATTAGGAGGTGGGGCCTTTGGGTGGTGATCAGGTCATGAGGACAGAGCCCCCCAAATGGGCTCAGTGCCCCTGTGAAAGAGGACCCAGAGAGCTCACTCCCTTGCCCCTTCCGCCCTGTGAGGTTGCAGAGAGAGGACGGCCGTCTGTGCAGAAGCCGGCTCTCCCCAGACGCTTCATCCGCCAGCGCCTTGATTCTGGACTGTCCAGCCTCCAGACCGTGAGAAATGGGTTTCTGTTGTTCGTAAGCTACACAGCCTGTGGGGTTTTGTTACAGCAGCCCAAAGGGACTAAGGCAGTATCCTCTGCAAAGTCTCTAATCTCTCTGGACTTTGGCTTTCTCATCTGCAAAGTGAGCATAAGTAGGGGATGGGGTGAGGAGGTGAGATGTACGTGAAACGCACTGCAAACCGAAAAGCACAGGACACCTGCCAGGAATTGGTACTGTCCGAGGCCATTTTTGGAGCCCATCTGCAAGTCTTTCCCTAGCTGCTTCTTGGAGCCCAGCCCCACAGGCATGGTGATGGGAGCACCAAGAAAGTACAAGCCCCTGTTCTCCATTTTTACAGAGGAGGAACTGGAGGCTCAGAGAGGGCAAGTCACTTGTCTAAGGCCACACAGCTAAAGAGTGGAGGTGCTGGGATCTGACTCCAGCTGTCAGAGTCCAAAGGCTGCCGTGGCCTCACTGCACAGAGGTGAAGAGCTGTGGCCAAATCCAGCCACCACCTGATTTTATAAATAAATTCTTACTGGACTGCAAACACATTCATTTATTTGCACCTTGTCTAAGGCTGCTTTGCACTACAGGGGCAGAATTGAGTAGCTGCAACAGAGATTGTATGGCTTGCAAAAACTTAAAATATTTACTGTCTGGCCCTTCGCAGACAAAGTTTTCTGAACGCTGATCTGTAGCATCCGGCCTATTTGTCCATCATCTTGCCACCAGTGAACGCCTCTTGCACGCCTGACACTAGGCTGAGCACTGGGGATTCGGAGACAGATTGGATGTGACCTGCTTCTCCTGGGTTAGCAGGGAGGCTGCCCCATGCCACAGAGGAGGAGACTGAGGTCTGGAACCACTAAGCACCCCCCAATCCCGCAAGAGATTTGTAGTTGAAATGGACGACATTCCAACCTGGCACCTCACCCCGTTGCTCTCCAGCTCGTGGGACCCCCACAAGCTCTGTGGGAAAGTAGGACCCGATGAGGGGAAAGGGGTGGAGAGGGTGGAGAAAATCCGTCTCTCTCTTGCTCTGCCTCTTTCAATCCCCTCCGCTAATTCCCACTTGTTGGGAAACGAGGGCAGATTAGGGCACATCACTGGGAATGAAAAATAGCAACACTAATGAGCACTAATTACCAAGTGCTACGTATGGGCTAAGCATGTTAGATACATTAGATACATCTCTTCCTTTAATCTTACAGTGATACTGGCAGGTGGGTGTTATCATTTCAGAGGGATTAAATGACTCTTCCGAGGGGGCAGAGGTCACAGAACTAGGAAGAGGCAGAATTAGAACCCAGGTCTGTCTGATTCTGTTTTCCAGATGGAAGGCCCTCCCACCTTTATGTTCAGGGGCTCAGGGTTGGGGGCGGTGAGAATGGGTTTGCTCACTTGAAAGAATTCATGTAGGGGGCAAGCTTGCTCCTGGGTCTCTCAGTCACACTGTTCTGGGGGGTCTGGGCCTTCAACCTCGAGCCCTCCCACGTCTCTTGGTCTCTCACAAGTCACTCCTGCACCTGAAGGTGGCACTGACCAAGAACTAGGCCCCCTCTCAGGGAACCCTGCTCTTAGAAGGGGATCAGCTATGAAGGTGTCCTGTTTTAAGGGTGGAAAGGCAGGCCTCTGCTGACCAGGCACAGGGGGCAAAGCTTTCCTGGGCTCCTGAAGCAATGTCCTAGAGGAGGCACCTCTGCACCTTCTCACAAGGCAGGCTTCGGGCTTAAGGCCACAGGAAGGCAGCCAGGGCACTAGGCGCCAGGGTCCTGGTTTCCTTCTGCCTCCAAGACCTTAGCCAAGTCCTTCCACTTTTCTGAACCCCGGATTCTTCTTCCAAAACAAGAGGATATTGGGTTAGTTGGTGCTTGCACCCCAGATGGTGCTGCCCACCAGCAACCTGGGGGTAGACAGAGGAACTGGGCTTCACAGTTGCTATAAGTGACAGTGTTGGGACAGCAGCAGGCTCTGTGTGGTAACTTGGCCTCTCGCCATCCCATTGTCACTCACCTGGGTCTTTATCATCCTTGCCCAAGCATCCTGGCTATCCTGAGGCTGCAAACTTTGGCCATCCTTCTGACTCCTGCATCAAACACAGAGGTAGTCCAGGATAATCCCTGGGAAGATGGCCGCTAACCTGGTCCTCTCCCTCTGTCTCCCTCCTCTATCAGCAAAGGTCGCCTCCCCTCCACAGACGGGCTGTGTGCACTGGCTCTTTGCACCACCTGGAAAGCCTAACCCCACAGCCGCTCCCCTGCCCCACCCCCCTTGATGTCCTGCTCCTCCCAGGTCTGATCCAAGTGCCAGGTGGTCCACCTTGCTCACCACCCAAAGCCCCAGAGCCCTTCCGGCCTCTCTGCCCCCAGCCACCTCACTGGGGTGTTTACTTAAGGCTGAATGCTATCTCTGGAAGTTCATTAATTTTTTGTGGGTGCCAAAACGCGGATCATTTGTGCTTATCCTCAACTAAATAAGTCAGGTCATAAGAGGTAATGCCATGGGTAGTGGAATGTAAACAAACACATTCTACCTCAATAAACATGCTAATTTCCAGCTATAATATTCACAAGTAAAAGATCCATCACGCCGACCCTATTTGGCAAAGGCAGCGGGCCTCATCCGTCAACGAGGGAGGCTCCCGCCAGTTCGCTGCGGGAGGGAAATAGTACAACTTAACTTGCTTGATGACGCCCTCGGGGGGAAACATGAGCCTCATAAATGAGTCTGGAAATGTGATAAAAGGATAATCTTGCATAAATGAGCCTATGTCATCATTACCTGCACCGGCCAAGGCCAGGCGTGGGCTTTGAGTGATGGAGTCACATTTCATATAAATGAAGGCTGAGCAGTCAGCCCACCAGGCCAGCGGGGGCTCTCCGTCCTTGCCATGTCCCACTGGCCACCCTGGCCTCAGGCTGCCACCAGGACTGGTGTGGGCCCACATGGAGCCTTCAGCCCTGGCTGGGGCCTGAGCACTAGGGTAGGCAGAGCAAGGACAGCCCGGGCCCTGCCCGGACATGAGGGCAGCCCTGGCCAAAAACAGTGACATCAGAGGGGGCCTCGGCCCTCTCCACAACTTCACAGAAAAATTAAGGCATCTATTATTTTGTTTACTTATGATATTTACTGGACACCTATTAAATACCAAGACATTGAGCTAAGGCACTTGGAAAATCAAAATAAGATGAAACCCTTGCTTTTAAGAATTCACAGTAGGCTCAGGAAGGCAGAACTAGTCCTCACAGCTTGCTTGGTCTGTGGTCAAGTGCAGAGGGTGCTCAGAGGATGGAAACACTCCCTGGGCCTGTGTATGGCAGTGAAGGTCAGGTCCACCAGTGCACAAAGGACAGTGGGCCCCTCCCTCTCCTCTTGGTCCCTATCAGGCCCCTCCCCATCCCCAAGGCCCTCTCAGGGACACTTGGCCCTGCCTCCAGCTTCCGGGGAGCTCCTCTGTTCCTGTCTGTGAGTCCTTCAGAAAAGACAGAAAGATGGATGACAAATTCACAGAGCATGTATGCCAGGTAAGAAGAGATCTGGGGGAGAGCTAGATGTTCCTTCCTGATTCAGGGGAGCTGGTGGCTCCCCACTCAGCTCCCCTACACAGGCCTGAGGCACCTGCGCCCCACTGCTGGAGTTCCGGCAGCTCCAGCTCACAACCACCCTCTTCCACAGAGATCTGTCTTCAGTTACCCCTTCCTGCCCCTCGGATGTCAGACAAGGTGACTGAGGGGGACAGAGGCTGGCCCTCTTGACCGAAGGGGGTTGGGGGTTGAGCTGAGGTGCAGTGCCCACCCCAGAGCTTCCTGTGGATCAGGCTGAGGCTGGACTCCAGCTGAGACCCCATCCTTGCTGCCCAGCCTGCTTCGTCACTGGGATACTCTTGATAACATGTCTCCCCTGCCCCCAGTAAAGCCCATGCACCCAAATCCTCATCTTAGGCTCTGCTTTTAGGGAGCCCGGCCTAAGCACCCCAGTTCCCCTTTCAGTATCCTACTTCTTTGTGCTGTCTACTCAAAAGCAGGTATGGAAACAGCCCTTCACAATGCAGTACAGTGGAGGCAGGACCCCTGTTATGGCCAGCATGCTGTGGGGGCCTCAGGGTGTCAGCGAGGGTGACTCAGACAGGCAGTGCTCACCTTGTTTGGGCTGAGGACTGTGATTTCCAGGTGGGGGAGGTAGGAAGGGTGTTCTAGGCAGTAGGAATAGCATGCCCTTTAATTTCCAAAACACTTGCATGTATCCCTTCATAGCAAATACAGCCCGGGATGTAAAGTGGAAAGGGCTTGATTTAGAAACCCCTGGAACCTTCCCTGGGGTGAGGGTGGCCAGGCCCTCCTCCTGCAGTAAGTGCTTGTTGTAGGAATGAGTGAATGTATGAGCAAGTGAGCAGCATCACTATGACTGTTCCCTCCAGGGACAACAGTTAATCTACCCTGTCATTTCCCCTGTGGTGCCTGCTACCCGCCCCCCACCAGACCAGCAATCTTTACTACAGGGACTGGGGCTTGGGCATTGGGGCGTCTCCGTGAGGCCTACCTCTACTCCTTGCACAGAATTGATGCTCGGTAAATATTTGTTCCATGGCTTTGAACTATTGACTTGAGAGAAGGAGGGGATCCCCAAGAGCTGAGGGCGTTGAGGCCTTCATTCTTTCATTCTCCAAACATCTCTGTGAAAGTAGAGTCAGTGACCGAGATGTACGGAAGAGCGGAAACGATGCTGCACCCCCTGCATGCAGGGAGCCACGTTCCCGTGCTGCACTAAACCTCCCCACTGCCCGGAGGTGAGGGTATCACTGCCATTTCACAGGTGAAGCGACCAAGGGCGAACAGATAGATGTGCAGTTGACATCTAGATGTACGGAGGTCCAGAATCCATGGTCGTTTTATCTGATCTCCCTCCTTTCATCCCATGGGAGGATATTTTTCAATCAAAGTTGCAGAGGCCTGGAATGAGTTATCAACCAGATCTTTCTGGAAGACCTCCAGGGATCCCCTTCAGCAGAGAAACGCTCTGATTCAGACTGCTTGGGCCCAAGGAGCCCCGATGGGCAGCAGCTCCCCGCCCGGGCCAAAGCCAGCTCTCCCGAATCGCATCTCAAACCAGGCCTGCGGCAGAGAGCGAGCCGGGTTTCCGGGGCCGTATGGTTCGGAACCCACTGTAGGGTTAATTTTCTGAAGGACGAAAATAAAAAGGGAAAAACGCTACCGAAAAACGGAGCCGACGAGCTCGTGGGAACCCTGAGCAGCAGCAGGCTCAGCCAAAGCACTAGCTGAGAAATCGCGGGCCCCTGCCAAGCCCCGCGAATGGGAGCTTGCACATTCCTGGGGCCGCATGTTTCAAATACTTTCCGCAGTTTCGCCAGCGGAGGGCCAGGAGAGAAGAATCTGTCGTTACCAACTTGAGTCTGCAAAACAGCTTGGCTGGCAGGGAGCTGTGAGATCGCAGGAGACGGAAAACCTGACTCATGAGCTGCAGAGGGGAGTGGGGGAGAGGCAACCCGACCTCAGACCCGCAGGGCCGGCGTGGAGCCTTTGACTCCATGCGTTCTTGCCAGCTAACCACTGTGACTGCCCCTCCCTCTGGGGTGAGAGCCTTCTCAGTTTCTATCAGGGTAAATGTTTGTTGAGCACCTACTAGGTGCCATGCATCAAGATCTGATTCAATAACCCAAGGAAGTTAGCAGAGTGGGCACTATATGCCTATTTTTTAAGTAAGGAAGCTGAGCCAAAAAAGTACAGGCACTGTCCCATGCCACACAGTAAACGGCTGAACGTCAGTTCATCCTCTGTGTATTCAGGTCCTGCTGTATGCTGAGCACTGGGTCAAGGACCGGGATACAAAAATGGAGATGATAAGTTCTTTTTCAGTTGAAGGGCTCAAAAACTCATAGAGTTGAGCCATTTGGTGTTTTTCAAGACACATTCATATCTGCTACCAAAGTGTTCTTACTAAGCCCTGTGAAGGAGAAGGGGCAAAAATGATGTGGAGACCTGACGGCATGGAGGTGAGGGAGGGCGGGAATGTGGTCCCAGAAGGAGCCCCGGGTGATGACAAGTCAGGACACTTAGCTTCTCGGTCCAGTCTGTTGATAACTGGTTCAGCAGTGTGACCTAGGGTAAGTGACTTCAATCCCTTTGTGTCTCTGTTTCTGAAAAACACTCTCGGTGCCCAGCCCACCCCGCTGTGGAAGTGCCTCGCCCTGCACACCGCTGCCTTCGTGCCGGGGCACATGTCTGCTGCTCCCTGTCTGAAGACCGTCTCTGGCTGCAGGAGGATGCCACACCCACGGGTGGGACAGGCCAGAGATGCTCAGGAGTGCCAACGGAGCAGCCCTCAGCAGAAGACAGACAGGGGTTGGGAGATGAGATTGCAGCTTCCTGCCCCTGTGAACAGGACAGCCTGAAGGCGGGTGTGACTCGGCCTCCCAGAGCGCCCCAGGGGCATGGAGTCCCAGGCTGCCCACCCGGGTACTCTGCTCAGCAAGCACGCTGTGCTGTTTCCTTCCCCGTCTCCCATCCCCACTGCTGCCTCCTGTGATCACCCAAATAAACTACTTGCACTCAAATCCTGCTTCAGGGTCTGCTGGGCGGGGGGAGGGGGGGAGGCAAACGGAAACAGATTCCTTGTCTGTAAAGGAGGAATCCAGGCCAGGATTCTAGCCATCATCTGCGAGGACACCAGGACTGAGATCCCAGAATCGTTGTCATTCCCACCTTCGTGGTCCCCTTTTCCTTGGCTAGTGGAGGCAGTAGAGACAAGGAGAAGCTCTTACAGGGCAGAGAGAAGGAGCCGGGCAGAGGGGTTCCTGGGCTTAACCGGCAGGGACCCTGAAGGGCTATGGGACCCCAGACCAGACCCTCAGAGCATCAGTTCTGTTGCATTACACAGCTTAAGGGGCCCCCGTTTACAACTGGAGATGGGCAATGAAGTGGCCCTGTGACAAGTCCCTTGTTGGGACAATTTTGGAGAAGGGAAGTAAAAGCTTTCCTAGCTATGGATTCCAAACAAAATCCTACCCAGATGTCCAACATGTAAATGACTTTCCTGGTCAAAGTGAAGGGCCAGTCGTGTCAACAACCCCTATCCTTGAGACAAAGCACTCTCAGAGAGTCATTTAGAAACCACTGGCCAAGTGGGAAACACTGGATCCTGTCTGAGGACCCTGTTTCTCCTGCTACTTCCAGGCTATGTGACCCTGGGCAAGTCACTCTACCTCTCTGGTCTTCAGTTTCCTCATCCCCATGAGGAAGAAGACATCTTCCTCACAGGGCTACTGAGAGGTTCAGGGTGGTAACCCGGGTAGCTTTGCACTTCGTTAAGGTCACACATATAATTTGTTGCTGGAAGGCCTGGAGGATGTGAGAAACTTTGTGTCATCTTGAAAGAGAGGCTCTGGGAGGCGCTGGGCCCTGGGCTGCGGAATAGACCCGAGGCTGTGAGACTTCACGGCAGCCTGTCCTGGGTGGGGGGTGCGGTGCCAGGCCCCCAGGGCCCCAAACCTCATTACCCAGCCAGCTGGGGCCCTCGTGCAGTCGGCTCTCTTCCCTGGGTGTGGGCTGGGACACGTGAGCCCGGAGAACTCCTCCCCTCACTGCTCCACCAGCCAAGCCCCAGTCCCAGTCCGGGACAGACCCCTAAAGGGACACGGAGCAGAGTGCTCTGGCTCCAGGAATCAGCTAATGGAATCTTGTTAATTACTATGCAAATGACTTTAATAGCCTGGATCCCCCTCAGACAATAGTTTAAGGGCTTGAGGCCCTAGACTGGGGAGACAGGGTTTTCGGTGAGGGGAAGGAGCAGGCTTCCTCCCCCAGAGGCTCCGGCTGTGCTGTTGCCCAGGGGTCACGAGTGGGGAGTTGACAGAAAGGATGACTTCACACCCGACCCTGGCCCGTGAGGACCCTGAAAGTCACACTGAGATACTGAGATCCAGTCCTTGACGGTGGGAACTCAAAGGGACCTCAGATGATCTCTAGTCCACCCCCACCCCCTCACTGCATCCCCAGAGAAAGAGAAACCAAGAGTATGTGTGTGACTTGTCCAAAGTCACACAGCAAGGTGATGGCCAGGCAGCATGCCAATCTCCCATCGCCAGCTCAGGGCTTCTCAAACTGGCACCTGGGGTGGGGGTGAGCTGAACCTGGGGGTCCTCCCTGAAACATGTAGTGAGACCTTTCCAATCTACAGAGAACAAAAAATTAAGTTCTTGATTTTAACTTCTACGCGTGGTAACTTCTTACAGCTGCACTATCCTGCAGACGTACCACGTGTATGTGCAAACTCGGAGCGCACGGGTTTGGGAAGGCCGGCAGCCAGGAAGGGGTGGGGGAGCATGAGGAGAAGGCCCCTCGGGGCTGCTGCCGGGATGACGGGCATGGAGGCGCAGGCGCTGTCCCCGACGGGCGTCCTGGCCGCCCTGCGGGCTGCCCGCGGGTGCCCTGCTGCTCCCTTGGGCAGCACAGGCCGAGTTTCAGGTAGCAGGCCTCCTGGCCCGATGAGGGCTGGCCTGGAGAGGTTTTAACGCCACACAGCGGCTCTATGGCCACTTACTCCCTGTGTGACCTTGGGTGTGTGGCATCACCTCTCTGAGTCTTGATTTCTTCATTTGAATATGAGAAGCAGCAGGCCCGCCTCACAGGGTGGCCGAAACAATAGCCCGGCGTGGTGCCTGGCACGAAGTGACCACACACCTGCCCCCCTCTTTGTCTGTCTCTAAGATGTAGCTATAAACACAGGGCTGGGCACAACAACTCCCCTTTTGTATGAGCTGGTCATGGATACCAAATCTTTTTTTTTTTTTTTACAAAATCGTAAGCATGAAATTCTGTAACATAACAATATCACCTTCAAGTACATTTTAGGTGACCTTCTAGGTAAAATGTTCAAATTGCTGTCCATCCTGCGCTAGACATTCATGTACAGGGTCCAGCGTTACTTCTGCTGGATCCTGAATTTTAAAGTCAGAGTCAGGCACATGACCTGGGGCATGTCACTGGGCAACTGCAGAGGGCCGTCGAAGCCCCCGCTGCAGCCCAGTGCCTTCCATGTACTCCCGGTGCCATGTAGCCCACCAGGGCCCTCAGTGCCCAGAAAGTCTCCCCCGGAGCCTCTGCCTCACGGCCGCACCCACGACTCTGCCCTTTGCTAGGGCGCTCTGTGCATGGGCACTGCCCACGGGGGACTGTCGTGGCCCTGTTTGCCTCCCTGCTTTGGACTGAGCTCCAGAAAGGGAGGAGCCACATTCCGGTCACCTGGGTCGGGACTGATTTGGGTTGCAGGTAACAGAATCCAACTAAAGCTAATCAAAAAGGGGAATTTGCTGGAAGGCCGTGAATGTTTAAGAGGGGTCGAAGGAGATGAAGCTGGCCTCAGGGAGGGCTGCATCCAGAAACGGATCATCCTCCAGACCCTTCATCTCTCACACCTGCTTCCTCCGCCTTTCTCTGCAGGATTTTATAGTGTAAGTTTTTGCTGAGCCCCCCACGTGATACACCACTACCAAAGTGCAAAACGAGCAGTACACCATGCACCATGTAAAGCAAGTGGCCAAAAGCTGCTTAACGGGGGTTCCCTGGGGGTGCAGTGGCTAGGCTTTGGCGCTGTCAATGCTGTGGCCTGGGTTTGATTCCCAGCCAGGGAACTACCCCCACCCTCCCAAAAAAGCTGCTTAGATAACCCTGAGGATTGGAAGTCAGAGATTAAGGAGTTTGAGAAGGAGGATGCGTGCAGAGCGGGTCTGCATGCTGTATATCCTTACCATCCACAGTGAGAAATGATCAAATCTGTCCCTCTCAGCAGATATCTGAGGGTGGCCCTACCATTCTCCCCATTTTACGCAAAGTAACTTGCCTCATAAGTTGCAGAGCTGGGCTCCAGGCTGGCTGCCTGACCCCCAAGGCCCCCTTTCGCTGTGTCACATGTCAGCCTGTGGGTGTGGCACGTGGCACACTTGCCTGTGCTAAACTCGTACAATGCACACCCCTGTGACAGTGTTGGCGCAGGTGCACGCGTGCGTGCGTGTGTGCAGGCCGGTGCAGTGCCCACAGCGGGAGACGGAGGAGAGAGGCGCCGGCACGGTTCTGTGTCTGGGTCACTCGTCCAGGCAGTGCTGGTGAGGCTTCGCCCAGCTGTGCCCTTTGGTGACCATTTTCCTCAATGACAAATTTAGTGACGGCGAAAGGGTCGTCGAGCACTGGGGAGCCCTGCGCACCGCCTGGCTGTGGGCAGAAGCCCTGAGAGAGGAGCTGCACCCATGGTGCTCACTGTTCCCACCCGTCGTGGGGGCTCTAGAGGTAAATGGTGACCAGCACAGGGAGACACGTGTGACTCTGAAAGACCCCAGAGACCTCAGCAGCTGCCTCGTTTCGGCCTGCCCGCCACCAGCAGGCTTCTTCCAGCCTTGTTCTAGCGCCCTCCTCCATGCTACCTCCACAGCGGCCTCTGAATACCTGCCCCGCCCCCATCACGCCCTGCTCCACAGTCCTCCATGGCTCCCTCGTACCCTGAGCATTGGCCCCACACCGGTGCTCAGCTTTCCCCCACCACCTAGCCCACCCTGCCTTTGCAGACCACCCTCCAAAGTAGGTGCCGGGGCCAGCACTAGGCTGAGGAGAGAGAAGCCCAGAATTCAAGGACATCCTGACTCTGAGGGCCCAGTGCACCCGACTTTCCCTCAGTATGCTCTGCCAGCCCTGGCACCGAAGGGATAAATCCACGGGCTCCTCAGAAAAGAACGGTGAGCGCTGCAGGAAATTCAACTCGGATTCAACAAGCACTCTGAGTGCCAGCTCCGTGCTGGTCTTCCACATACATCCCATCACTCAGCTTCATTGCACCCCGTTTCAAATGTGGGTATCTCAGCACCCTGAGATTCCAATGTGTGAAAGTCACAGCACCAGCAGGTAGCAGCAGAACAACAGTAACGACCACCGTGGGCCGAGGCTCTGCCGTGGGCAACCTGTGGAAGGGCCTCCTTTCCGTGGTCTGTCCAGTGCCAGTCTTTTTCCATTTTCATGCTTTTCATTTGTGATTTCACTATTTTAAATGGCCCCAAGTGTAGCGCTGCCGTGCCTTCTAGTGTTTCTCATAGCAAGAAGCTGTGGGGTGCCTTACAGGAAAAATGGGGTGGAACAGCTCTGTTTTGTTAATGAATCAACTATATATACGGTATCTAAACAGAAACACATAAAACGAGGTTAAGTATTGATCAGTCTACGAAAACATGACCAGAGGCTCACAGAAACCGAGCCCTGTATATTCCCTAGGAATACTGGTGCAGGATTTGCTAATTCCCTGCTAGTTTACAGAACAGGACTATTGCGAATCATGAGAATCAGCTATAGTTTCCTCCTTGGCCATGAAAGACACTGTGGCTCAGAGAGGTTAGGTGACCCAGCTGGGCTTGCACAGCCAGTGAGTTGCCAGCCATTCTGAGAGGAGTCACAAACAGGCCCTCTGCTGTTTCATGAGGTGTGGGGTAAATGCTGGCAGCCTGGGTGGGGGTGAACACAGACTTGGTATTAAATAGCACTATCATTCGATCTTATGGGCTGAAAGATAATGTTACTTAATGCTTGGAGACAAGTGCAAGCTTGGGCTTGGTGCTGGTCACTTCTTAGCCCCTCAACGCCCCGTCCTAATTCCCCTTGTTAATATAGGAAGAACAGCCCTCAGGTTCAGTGTTACATCTGGCCATAAATAATGGCTCATAATAATGGTTTTTAACTTTCAACTAAGTGATAGAAAGTTTCTTTTCAAATAGGTATAGTTAAGTAAAGAGGTCAATATTTAAAGAAAAAAAATGTTAAATAAATAACTGCAAGAAAAATCTGAAGGTGACATGCAGTGGGGTGTGCATGAGGCAAAAACCAGGAAGCCAGTAGGTCAGGGACTGGTATGTGGGAGTGCTAGCAAAGTTCTGTTTCTTAATCTGCAAGCTGAATACACCAAGGTGCATTAAAACTTTTTTCTCTTAATGGCTTAAGAACCACAGTGGCTTAAAACAACAACAGATTTTATTATTTTATAGCCCTGGAGGTTAGCAGAAAGGGCTGGCAGGGCTGGGTCCTGGAGGCATGAGAGGACAGCCGGCTCCCTGGACTTCTCCAGCCTCCAGAGGCTGCCTGCACTCCTTGGCTCGTGGCCTCTTTGCCCATCTTCAAAGCCAACATCAAATATCTCTCCTGCCTCACGCTTTCCCGTATAAAGACCCTGTGATGACATTAGGCTCACCCAGATAATCCAGGATAATCTCCCCATTTCAAGATCCTTAACTTAATCACATTTGCAAAGTCCGTTTTACAACATAAGGTCACATTCCCAGGTTCTGCGATTAGGACGTGGCCATCGTTCGGGGCCGTTATTCTGCCCACCACACTGTGAGTACACGCTAGCATTTGTGTGAGAGCAGGTACGTGAGTGCACTTGCCCAGAAGTGTGTGTGTGCACGTGTGGGTGTGTGCAGAGCCTGGGGGCTGGACACTTAGTAACTAAGGCTTCTCCACGCTCTCAGCATTTTAGCACAGCCGAACACGCAGCTGCCATCTGCCACTGTCCCTTCAAAGCCTGCCTTCACAACCCAGCTGCAGCCAGCAAAGTCACCTTTTCCCTCCCAGCTGGGGCCAGGGGAGAGGGGAGGGCTGGGATCCCCGTGTCAGGACCAGGCCCAGGCGCTGGCACTGCCCGGGGCCCCTGATGGAGGGATAGGTGGCCTGAGTGGCCCAGGCAGCCCGGCCACCTCTGGTCAATTGCTTTTTAATGGGCTCCCCCAGCACACCTGGGGCAGGTTCGTTGTCACAGGGAGCTGTTTGGTCAGATTTCTGGGTTCCACCAGCATTCCCCATTGCAGTTTAACTGGGTTTGGGGGGCTTACAAACTGCACATCACCACCCTCTGAGGCTATAGTAAAGAACCAGCAAGAAAGGGACAGGAAAAGGCTTAAGTGTGTGAAATTCTGAGGGAAGCCGGGCTGGGGGAGGGTGGGGTCCCTTTGCAGTGGAGACCCCTGACACACACTCCCTCAGCCAGGCGATCAGGGCTGCGTCAGCACTGTCAGCTACCTTGGCAGCATGTATGTACCTCTAATCCAATGTGACGAAATGGCACTTTATCTCTGTGGTCTTCCTCCCCAAAATGTTTAACCATGCTCTAATCATGAGAAAAGCAATGAAGTCCAACGGAGTGCCATGTATACCTGCCCAGGACTCCTCAAACCTGGTAAGGTCATCAAAAACAAGGAAAGTCTAAAAAATTGTCGGCTAAGAGGAGTCTAAGGAGACATGACAACGAACTGTCATGTGCTATCCTGGATCCTGGAACAGGGACCGTGAGTAAAAACTAAAACAAACAAACAAACAAACAAAAACAAAATCTGAATAATGTATGGACTTTAGTTCACAAGAATGTATCCTTCTTATCAACTGTAGCAAATGTACCAAGGTAACGTAAACAAACAAAAGTTCTCTGTACCATCTCTGCACTTTTCTACAACTATAAAGCTAATCTAAAATTAAAAGTTTATTTTTAAAATAACATTAAATCATTATTTAATACATACATTAAATTTTTAAAAACTGTGTTTATTATCTGACCACTAAAAGTAACATAAAAAGAATAATTTTGGTATATATTTATGTACTTATATCCATTTCTTAGCCGTATCTGTTTCTAATATTGTCACGGGAATTTTTCTGAAGGATGTGTTTTTTTTAAATGTGATCTCTTTTTTTCCCCCAAGTAATTGCTAGTAATCATCTTCAAAGTTACATTTATGATTAATAAAAAGGAACATTTTGACACCCTTCATGGACCCTTCTCTGTAGATTATAATACTTTTAACGAGAACAGTTTCTCTGAAGAAGTACATGATAAGCTCAGAGCAAATTCTGCTACATGGAAGATGTTCTCAATTCTAATCTTTTTAGATAGAAATGGTTAGACTATTTCAGCCCAAATGTTTTCACAGAAAGTGTATTTTTACTGTTATTTAGAATACCTTTATTTAAAAAAATATTATGAGAAGCTAAAACTCATCATATAAGTTGACTGTAATTTTTAAAAATATTTTGCCAACTGTAGATGCTGCAAAACCATGTGCCTTCTGTCTTCCCTTCAAGTGCAAAATATAATTTGCTCAATTAAAAACAGGAACCCTATCAAAATATTGTTCCCTCGAGTCAAGGCATTCCACAGAAAAATGATAGAATTTCTAAATTAAATCTCAGCCACTATTTGAGCTCTCAATACTTAATTGTTTCAGCAACTCCCTTGATTTTGAGGGATAAATGAATGTTTTCCAGTGTGAAACAAATGAAATTTACTAAAATCTTCCTTTACAATACCTAAAATTTGATAAAAATTTCCAAAGCTAATTTTGGCACACTTGTTGAATACTCTGATTAAAGATTTTCAGTGGCTTTAGAAAAACATTTAGACCATTCCATTGTAAACACTCAAAATGATTTACAAAGTAATTCTTCAAAGGTTTAGATATTTTAAAAATTCGACTGATAGCAGACAGCAAAAAGAAAACATTGGAGCCCTCAGCAAAAAGAAAGATTGATAAAAGTGATCCAGTCTTTATTTAAAATTGTGATAGTTTGTTAATCATAGATTTCTGCATTAGTTTTGATTTTTTAAAATACTGCATTAAAATACTACTTGTCTTAATTACTGAGTGTTTGGGGGCCCCTTCCAGCCTTGTACCTGAGGTGGGTGCTTGACTGCCCTCACCGTCGTCGTGGCCCTGCTGCCATGCTGAAATATGTTTTCTATTCCATGCCATCTTTGCCACAAAAATACTGTAGTGTAATTACCCTTTATGTAGAAGTGTGTGTGTGTGTGTGTGTGTGTGTGTGTGTACAAAGACAGTTTTTCTTTCAATTGATATGCCATTGCAGCTTGTTTTATCTCAATTTCCAATTATATGTGCACCACCACCAATTCCAAGTTCATTTCTGCTCCATGGATTTCCTAATTGGATATGAATGTTGTTTTTACTATGCTGCTGTGTTCTACTAAAATTTATACTCATATTTGCAAGCACAAATAATTGTATCTTCAATGCTGAACTCTGTAAATGAATTTGTAAGAATATGTACAACAATGTTGGGTAGTTCACCCTTACCAAAATGAACCTTCCAAACTTTAACTTTGATATTATTAAAATGAACTGAATTTCTGTTTGAAGCAACTAATGAGTTTGATTTAAAACTGCTGAGGGCCAATGTGTTGGGTCGCAAGGAGCAGAGGCTCTCTCACACTAGCTGAAATTGGGGGACTTCGTGATGGAGATGATTCCACCCGGAGCTACGAGGGAAGCTCATGGAGATCTGAGCTGGAGCCCTGTGGGCCGGGCTGCTGAGAGACCAGGCAGCACGTAGGAGAAGCCCAGGCACCCAATAGCAGAACATTTCCCCTGTGTCTGTTTCCTTTTGCTCTGCTCCCACCTGCAAGTTCTTTCCGTGCAGTCTGGTCAAGTTCATGAACCAGGCAATCTGAATGGAAAGATCATTTTCTTTTGAGCAACAACATGGCTGACTGGCCAGCCTATGGATTGGCTGTTCATGGGTTAGGTGCCAGCCTTTAATCCAATCAGCGGAGCCCAAGGAGCAAGAGATGGCGCCTGGTCACTTGGGACAGAACATGGCCTCTGAGAGCACAGGGGCATTCTCCTTAGGGGGAGCTGTGACTGTGGCCTCAGTGGGAACTGACTGGTAGCCCCGCCCCAGTCAGCACACGTGGCTGCCAGGCCTCAGTGACTCCTCCAGGCAGCTCTTCTGTCTGATAGTCCATTAGACATCGACACCCTCAGCTCTGTTACGGCAAGCTGCTCTCCACGTCCACTTAGCCAGACATACTAGAAAGGGAACTATGTCCTCCATACTGATCATTCTTCTCCACCCTGAGACCACATTCCCAAAATTACCCAGAGGAAGCCGCCAGTTTCTGCCCATGTGGTCTTGTCCCCAGCTCAGTACCATGACAACAAAAACTTATGGGGCCCTTCCAGAGCATTTCCAGCCTCCCTGGTACTCTTCACTGGGGCCATGTATCACGGTCAGTGAGATGTCAGGGCAGATTGTTGAGTGAGAATCTCAGGAAAGACCCTAAACATGGGGCAGGCTCAGTCCCCACATGCCTTTGGACCCTTCCTTCCCCAGGACTGTAGGTGTGCAGGGAGAGGCAGAGCAGCCAACCTGGACCATGTGTGACAGGAAGGATCTGGGCCTCTGATGGCCTCAAGGACCCACTCCGCCAGCACTAGGTTGTCTGTCTCCATATTTCTTTTACTCAAGGGAAGGAAATGTAACTCTAATTTGTTTAAGCTGCTGTTTGGGAGGTCTCCCAGAATATCACCCCTAAGTGATTCAGCATCAATCTTTCCTTTCCCACAGAACCTCGTACAGGGTAATTGAACAGAGCCACCCGGAAGTGCAGGCAGCGTACAGTTCCGGGCAGGGACACGCCCCCTGTCCCCAGGCATTGTTTCCTCACCAGCTAGAAGGAGCAGCAGCCCTTAGATACAGAACACAGTTCTAGGAATCACAGGAAGGAGAACCCACCTCCAAGCCCTTCAGGAACTCTGATGGGACATGAAGGGAAAAGCATCTATTTATGGGCTGAGGCTTTAGCTGCTATGACTTTAATACTTAGAAAAACCTTACAAGGTAGGTGTTTGTTCCATTTTATCCATGAGGAAACTGGGGTTCTGAGAAGCTAAATGAATTGCTGTCTTAGTCCATTCAGGCTGCTATAATGAAGTATCATGGAGTAAATGGCTTAGAAAGAACAGACGTTTTTATTTCTCAGTTCTGGAGGCTGGCAAGGCCAAGATCAAGGGCCCAGCCGATTTGGTGTCTATGCTAGAGCCTGCTCCCTAGTGCAGAGACGGCGCCTTCTCTCTGTGTCCTGACATGGTGGAAGTAGCACGGGAAGCTCTCTGGGATCTTTTTTATAAGGGCACTAATCCCTTTAATGAGAGTTCTACCCTCATGTCCTAATGACCTCCAAATACAATGACACTGGGGATTAGGTTTCAACATACAAATTTGGGGGCAAGGGGCACAAATAGTCTATAGCAGTTGCCCAGGGTCACATAGCTAGAAGGAGGGCGCCACAGAGCTGGGAATGGAGTCCAGACAGCTGATGTCACCAGTCTGCTCTTTCCACTGCACTGCACTACCCCCGCAGCTGACAGCTCCGATGCAGTCTAGGAATGGCCCTACTTCTCTACTGGGAGAACTGCTGCTTCCCTCCTCCAACTCTACGGTTCTGATAGGGGCTGCCAGTCACAGGCTCTCAAGGGTTGGCCCAGAATCCAAGTTGGACCAGTTGGTGGAGCTGCGACACGTGAGGTCAGGTTGATACACAGAGGAAGCCAGTCTTTAGCGAGAATGGTGTTGACATGCAGCAAGAGCCTTGCAGGGCCTCCTCCATCCCTGAGGCAGCTTGCCACTCCCGTGTCCCATGGTTTGGCTGTGGGAGCCCAGACACTTTCTGACTCAGCTACTTTGAATTGGATTTCTGTCCCTAAACAGTTTTCCTGAGTGGTTCAATGCAGTAGCATCTTTGAAAGCTGAGCATAGGCCTGGCCTATCAGCCAGCCATTCCATCCCTCAGCATATGCCCAGCAGAAACGAGAGCACGTGTCCCCTAAACACTTGTGCTAGGGAGAGGTCACAGCCGGGCTGTTCCTAACAGCCCCAAAGGGACACAGCCCGAACATCCATCAGGAGGATAACGGATAAATTTTAGCAGTGTAGTCATACACCATGCGATGCTTCACAGCAATGAGAATAAACAACCTACAGGTACGTGCAACAGTACGACTGAGTCTCACAGACACTGGATGCAGTAAGAGTACGTATATAGAGTCCCTTCCTGTGAACTTTAAGAACAGGCAAAACTAATCAACGGGGACAGGAGTCAGAATTGACATGGAAAAGTAGTGAAAAGAAAGGGAAAGTAGTAAAAAATAAAGAGAAAAAGAAACGCGAGAGGATCCCTGTTGTAGATTAACTGTGGTGCTCGCTTCGGAAATGACAGTCCTGCACGGAAGGTTTTATTCTTGTTCCCAAAGGTCTGGGCAGCTCTGAGCTACAGCCTCCAGCCCACTGACGGGAGAAAGAAGGGGGCGAGGGCGGCAGGCCCCGGGGGTGCTGCTCCCATCCGGCTCCTGGGGCCCCCACTTCCCGGGGGTGCTGCTCCCATCCGGCTCCTGGGGCCCCCACTTCCCACATGTGGTCCGGATCCGGAGCCTGAACTTGCCAGGCTAAAACACAGGTAACGTTGGGTTCCTGTCACAGGTATCCTTAAGGTGAGATGGGGAGCAGAAGGCCCGAATTGGGGAGAGAGGAGAGGAAAAGAAGACACGGAAAGCTGTGTTTTATAGGCTCCCCTTGGTCTAAGCCAGCGGTTCTCAACCTGTGGGTCACGACCCCTTTGGGGGTCGAACGACCCTTTCACAGGGGTCGCCTAAGACCATCGGAAAACACATATCAGATATTTACATTACGATTCATAACAGTAGCAAAATTATAGTTATGAAGTAGCAACGAAAATAATTTTATGGGGGTCACCACAGCACGAGGAACTGTATTACAGGGTCGTGGCATGAGGAAGGGTGAGAACCACTGCTCTAAGGGGACGTAAAATGGAGCCTCAGTTGTGGCTTTCACGCCAGGCATCTTGCACCCTTGACTTCATCCTATCCTCAGAGTGGTCCTGTACGAGGGGGGACCCCAAAAACCCAGAGTTATATTTCTTTGATGTGAGAGAGAGGGATTGTGCCCTTGGAATTTGTTCCCCTAGGTCTTAATAGTCCACCAGAGTTTTTATCTGGAAGTTTTGAGAAGGTCGCGTTCACGATTTGTAGCAGAAAGGCCCCAAGTCGTGGCAGATAGATGACCGGCTCTTCCACCGTGACAGCGCACCTGCCCACGTTGCGCTGAGTGTTCAGCAGTTTTGACCAAAATGTTTTGGTGGCATGACCCCCGTGTCCCCCCACCCTCCCTTTTCACCCAGTCTTGCCCTGAGCAACTTGTTTTGTTTCCCTAGATGAGAAATGTCCTCAAAGAGAAACATTTTGCTGGTGTGGAAGAGGTGAAACAAAAAACAGCAGAAGCACTAAAAGGCATCAAAATCGACAAATTCAAAACTGTTCTGAGGGAGTTCCCTGGTGGTCTAGTGGCTTAAGGTTTCGGCGCTGGCGCTGTCAGTGCTGCTGTCTGGGTTCGATTCCCAGTCAGGGAGCTACCCACATACCAAAAAGCAAAACAACAAAAAACAAAACAAAAAAATTGTTCTGCGCAGTGGAAAAAGCGTCTTGACAGGGGTATATTGCATCAAACAGAGAGTACTTTAAAGGTGACTGAAGTTTAAATATATAAGAGTACATACACAAATTTTTATAATTAAATTCCAGAGGGTTTTTTTTTTTTGGTCTGCTCTCGCAGTTTCCCATTATTAATCCAATATTCCAGGTAAGGAGATTAAACCTCAGAGACATTCAGTGACATAACCCAACCCCACAGCAAAGACCTGGCTTGTCCACATCGCTTCTTGCCTGCCCCCACCAACTGAGTCATTCTCCCCAGTGTAGTCAGGATGACCTCTTTAGTACATGACTCCAGTCACACCTCTCGGCTGCTACTATAGATAGACTACATCCTCACCCTGGGACCTGGCCTCTCTCTCCCACATCATTTGGCCACTTGCTTCTGCCACCTTGCCCTCAAAGGTTTGTACTTCCTCTTACCACAGAACTCTCCACTCGTGCTGTCCCCTCTGCCCAGAATGCCCAAGCCCACCCTCTTCCCCTGAGAGACTCCCTCCATCCTTCCAGGGTCAGCCCAAATGACATCTTCTCAGGGAAGCCTGCCCTGCCTCTCCCATTCCCAGTCTCTATGCATGCTCACAGAATCCTGCATGTTTTCTTCACATCCTTACCACAGTGTGTTACGTACATTTGTATGATTATCTACCTTCCCCGCTAGAAGGTAAGCTCCCTGGATTTGCTCACTTCACCACTGTATCCAGAGAGCCTAGCAGTGTGCCTAGTACAGTGGGGATTGTCAAATATTTGGTGGGTGGGTGGATGGATGAATGGATGGATGGGTGGATGGATAGATGGATGGATGGATGGATGGATGGATGGATGGATGGATGGATG
>PVJL010007616.1:0-75873 GCA_004026885.1 Lyroderma lyra | reverse complement strand
AGGCAGTGTGGAGGGTCCTCAGAAAATTGGGAATGGAGCTACCATGTGACCCAGCAATCCCCCTTCTGGGGATCTACCCAAAAAACCTGAAAACCTTTGTCCTCAAAGATATATACCCTGTGTTCATCACAGCGCTGTTCGCAGTGGCCGAAACGTGGAAACAACCAAAATCCCTTTGATAGATGACTGAATAAAGAAGCTGTGGTACATACACACAATGGAATATTACTCAGCTGTAAGAAAAGATGAAATACTGCCATTTACAACAACATGGGTGGACCTGGAGAACAAACATTATGCTAAGCAAAGTAAGTCGGACAGAGAAAAAAAACCTAGAACCATATGACTTCACTCATATGTGGAACATAAAACTGACAGCAACAAAGAAACAAAAGCTCATGGACATAGTCAATAGTTTAGTGATAACCTGAGGGGACGTGGGGAGGGGCTGGGAAAGAAGGGAGGGGGTGGCAGAGGAGGGAGGGGGAGTTAAATATAAAGAGATGGAAAGAGAAGTCACAGTGGGTGGTGAACACATAATGCAACAACACATGGACGATGAACTGTTGAATTCACACCTGGAAACTATGTAATTCTTACTAATCAATATCACCCAATAAGTCTTAACAATAAAAAAAAAAGTAGAAGATATAAACATTTTCTCCATTACAGAGAAAAAAAAAATGACCACAAAGGAACAAGCTAAATAAACCATGAAATAAAACATGAGGGTGCACTCTGCAAAATCCAGAATGTGGGAAATTGTATAGGACCAATTGCCTGATTTCTTCAACGTACGAAATGCAAGGAGAAAAATGCAAAAGTGGGAAGGTGGCCTATAGATTCAAAGAGACCTAAGAGATACATAAATCAGTTAAATACATGGACATTATATGAATCCTAATTTGTTTAACTAAGTATAAAAATTGTGAATGAATTAATATAATGTGTTGATTTTGATGAAATTAAGGAAGTATTGTTAATAAAATTGTGTCTGATAAAGAAACTGTGGATATATTTTTTCAGTCCTTATATCTTGGATAATTATACCAAAATATTTGCCAATTAAAGACACAAAGTTTGAGAATTGCTTCAAATGAGTTTGGAGTTGAGGGTAATAGAAAAATAGATACAGCAGAATTGGCAATTGTTGATAATTGTTGAAGATGGTTGATGGCAGATGGAGGTTCATTACATTATTCTCATCACTGTTGAATATGTTTACAATTCTCCATAATACACTATTTTAAATAACAGACCTTTCCCAAACAAAGGTGGAGACAAGAAAGACTCTACAATAATGAGAAATTCAAAGAAGGCAAAATGAATTATAGAATCGTAAAGCTGAAGCAGATCAGAGATATTGTCTCTCACCAAACCCCACACCTGCCACTCGATAGATAAGGAGCCACAATTGATAATAATTGATTTATTGTGGAAAGAACATACAGTAGTTTTGTAAGCCCCAAGGAATTCTTCAAAAAAGTAAGTTGGAGATTCACAGTACTCTTGGCACAGTAAAGGCCCTGTGAAGTCCTGCAGAGAAGCTCATTAGCTTAGCTCAGTGTTTTTCCAATAGGCTTCTGTTTTATTTTGTTTTTAGACAATTGAAATTGACATCTCATACAATTAGTGTTTGCTGAACAAATTTGAGAAATACTGAATATCTGAAATCTCACATCATTCTACTCTCTCATATATATGTAAATGTGGGACATATATATGCATATATGAGGGCTGTATAGGAAGCATCCAGCTGTGTAACTGTTCTTGTTATATTGATAATGGCTGCATTTTTTCCCAACAGCCCTCATATACATGTACATGTAGATATATAAATTGATGAGCAAATCAGGTAATGGATTATGTGTGCTATTTCATCATCTGAGTGTGTTCAACCATGTTCCCATATTAGAATCACCTGAAAAATCTTTCAAAATATATCAATGCCTGGGCCCCACTCTTATTTAATTGGTTTGGGGTCATGCCCAAACACCAGGCTTTTTAAAAAATCCCCCAGTTAATTCCAATGTGCAGTAGGATTGCAAATCACTGTCTAATGCCTGGGGCTCTGCCTTTAACTGGAGTCAGCTTTAATTAATCTCCCACTTTAATTCTGTGATGTATATGTCATGCCCTGTTATATTTTTGCCTCGGATATATTTCACTGAGTAATAAAGGGAGAACAGTTGGTGAAAATTTACTCAAGAAATTAAGTTTGTCATTAATACAAATGATAGGCCATCTGGATAAGCAATAATGTTCTGTTAGCAAAAAGCGTTTTCAAAGGATGTGTAATTTTTATTATTAAACCAGTTAGCAACAGCACTTTATGTACAAAGCATGTATTTTAGTCAGAGAAGGCTACGTGCCAGTTAAGTAGTACTTAATAATTGTTCATTATTATCCATGAATACTCACCTTTCACCCACGTTCAAGTCTGCTCTGATAAATACCTGGGAATTTAATGAAACCCAAATACAATTCTGATGGGTAGAGTTAAAAAGTATAATAATGATCGCTTTGTATTGAAGTCAGTGATATTGTCAATTATTGCTATAGATTTATGCTTCTAGATACACAAAGTATCTGATTGTGTTTAACACACACTCGCATATGTCCATACAACACAGTTCAGTGAAAATTAAAGAATAAGCAGGTTCTTGCCATGATTTGGGCCACCATTTGGTTGGTGGGATACAGTTTTCCAATTTTCAACTTGCTATCTGATAGAGGATGATATATTTGTATTAGTCCCCTAGTTATATTTACTGGCAGTTTTAAAGTTTGTGTTACAGCACTTCTTTTATGTTTTAACTTTGGTTCAAACAGTGAATACTTTCTACAATTTAGAATAGAAAAAAAACAAACTGTTTTGGTAAAAAAATGTTAATGTATACATTGCTTCACAATGAGTTTGAAAAATATTCTTTTTTTGGACCCTATATGCTCCTGGTGATTCCTTTTACCACCCTGCATTGCTCTCTCTGGTAGAAATACATTTTCCCTCTCAGAAAACACCACTGTAATTAAAGCTACAAGTCAAAAATCACTCCACAGGCGACTGAGTGTTAAAACTGCAAACTGGAATTTCCCCTATGGGATTTTAATACGTTACTTTGTTTTCATCTCCAGAATACAAAGAACATGCTATACAATAAAAGGTTCAGATATGTTATTATGTAAGGATCACCCTGTGTTACAAAGTACCATCGATGATGCAGCTTAAAACTGTTAGAAGCTCAAAAGAGAAGCTGTGTGTTTTAGGAATCATGTTGACAAGGAGAGTAACAACTTGAGATGCTCTATCCAAAAGCATAGGCCCAAGCCCTTTCTTGTTAGCCAAAGGTAGGCAGATCTTCCTGGGGCCAGGAGAAAAGACTGGTACTCTGACCCCTTCCTGCTCTTTCTAATTTACTGTGGATTCATCCACATTTCACATTTGGTGTCACCATTTTGACTAAAACCATAAATCAATTCCATAAAGCCGAAATTCAGTAAAGAAAAACAGTTAAAATATGTATTTTTATTATACTAATGCTCAAGTCAATTAAAACACTACAGCTGGGTATTAAGTATGTTTGAGAAATCTGCATCGATATAAGTAATTTCAATGAGAGAATCTCAAAATGAGAGGAAAGGTAAGTGTCATATAATTTGGTTATTTCTTGTACAATAGAGAATCAGCCACTAGTGTCCTTAGTTTGGAATCCTTTATCAGGTTTCTTTTTATTGTTTCATGTAGTAACAGACATTACCTTATTTTTCAGGCTTCAACATTTATTTCTGGAGCAATCTATTTCCTAAATCAATTTCCTAAAATATATGTAAACATACCTTCCATAAACACTTTTAATTCAAACCACTGAAATATAGGATCTACTTTTATTGTCTTTGGAGATTCAATGTACTTTTTAGTATCAAAAGTTTAAAATATTATGATTATGTATATAATATAATCAAAGATAATCTTCCAATGTTTCCATTCCATAATGGAGTCATTCATATTTTTCTTCATTTACTATAAATACTTTACCCTACTTCTTAAGTCCTTATTAATCTTTAGTAACAAAATAACTTTAGCATTAAAGGAGTTTAACACATTATTAATTTGGGGGAATGTATCAAGATATTATTTTTTAAACAAAGGATATGAATTTTTAAAATTTCTATTCTTTTTTTTCTAACAACAATTTTCAGAATTTTCTAGTTTTCATTTTGGATTAAAATGAGAGTGACAATTAAATGATTTCCTTTCACAATGGGGATACTATGGACAGATGCTACATAGTTTTATAGAAAATGATTTATCTTTTCAGAATCATTCCTGAAGATAAACACAAGTATTGATCTACTGATACCACTTAATTCTAATGGAACAATATAATGAGAAGAATTTGCTAGACTGTATCAGTTACAAGGAAGCAAATATTTTTCATATGGTATTTAAATACTGAATTCCATCTCTTCCTTGGCCAGCTGTAATGTGCAAAATGTATTGGTTGGTATTCATATTCAACTGTTTTTGCCTTACTAACCGAGCAGGTAAAGTTAATTGTTGTATATGGTATGTTCTCAACTGAAGTGACTATAGTTTTATAGCTTTATATTTAGAGAACTGATCAGTAGAAGTATTAGTTTAAGAAATATTTAGCTTTAAATCTAAGGAACTTCCAGGTTTATGTATATCTCATGAAATCTAATTATCAAGGGCAGACAGGAAAAGTATTCATTCTACTGGCCAAATTAGATAGAAGGAAGAAAATTCAAGAAACTCCAGATATCACGGATGGGGTTATTTGCAAATAGTGATTCCAAGTTTAAGCAAATTCTCTCAAAATTTTTTAGGTTTTAAAATAACCTCCAAGACAGTAGCAATGTGGTACGTTTTATTTTGTTTTTTTATTTGGATCTTATTTGTAATAGAATGCAGTAGAGCAGCTTATACAGTGTGCAGACATTCATTTATCACTGAGAAGCAGAGATGCAAAGAAAACTATTAGAAACAAGGGTAGTAGTCCTGGACCATCATTTTCTGACCTGGAGATAAAAATTATTTGTTATTTTTGCAGTGCCCATTTATGCCATTCAGGTCTTATTTTTAATATAATTATTGTTTAAATATTTTATTTAATATAATTCAAATGTATTGATTATTCTCTACCTATCATATTATTAACAATAATGAAATACCAATGTACATTCATCATTGAAATAATTTGACTACATTACATTATAAGAGCCTTCAGTTTTCAGCTCTCCAACTCCTACCAAGGTAGCCCCGTGACTGCAGTTCTGCCCTTCTCTAGCTGCCCTGTTTCTGAAGACATCTGAGCTTCCTATACCTACTCACAAAATTCTGGCCCAAGAAGAGAACTTAACAGCAAACCATCCCAGTCTCAAGAGAGTCCTTCTGTCTTCTGACAGTTGTTGTGCATTCTGATATGTTCATTTCTTCCCTGAAAAAATTTCCTACTGAGACTTTTTTTTGTCCCTAGGGTTCCATAAACTCCCATCCTCTCAAATAGTTGGATCTGTGACAAAAATGGCTCTTTCTTCAATTCATTGTTTCATTAGTAACCACACCCCTCAGGCATGGGTCCACATGGATAATTAAAGCATTCCTGCTGTTGATCATTGAGAAGGTGACTTAACTCACTGACTGTAAGCTGCAGCATACGGGATGCTCTTATATGTCCTAAAGAGAAGCCATAAGCTCCAAGTGGAGGGGACAGAAGTGTCTAGGGAAGGAGCTCCTACTTAGCAGGTGTTAAGAAGACGCCAGACTTGGAGGAGAATATGGGTACGTGGGAAAGAGGAACTCAAGGTGTCTCTCTTTTCTCCGATAACTATTCCAGTATGGTGTGATGCAAAGCTTTGGCATTTTCTTCATTAATACAGCACATTTCATATCAAATAGAATCTCAGATATCGTTCCTTTTGTAAATATCTGATTTCCTTTTAAAATGTTGTATCAATTATTTTGATTTATATAAATTATTCCTCTTTAACTATTTTCAGTGAGTTACTGAATTCTAAATATTTCTAAGTGATTTTTAGATTTTACCTAGTATAGCAAAGTGATTATAGGTGAAGATGGGAGAACTTAATGGTCTGTGAGACTGACTGAGTGCAGATAGAGAAGACATGAGGCCCAAGGACTGAGCCCTGGGCCACTCCAGGATGGAGTCAGAGAAAGAGACAAGGAAGCAGTGGGGTAGCAGGCAAGAGAGTGTGATGTCCTGGAAGACAGGTGAGGCCACACTCCAGGGAAGCCGAGGGATCCACTGCCAGGTATCTCTGGGCAGTCAAGGAAAATAAACACTGAGAATTAAACATTGGGTGTAGAAATGCACACAACACTGGTGCCTTCCAACAAAAGCAATTTTGGTAGCAGTGTGGGGGCAAAATTGTATTAGGGTGGTTTCAGTAGTGGAGGGGATAGGAATTTGTGATAAGAGATTTTTTTTTTTTTAAGCGGAAAAGTAGGAGAGTAGCATAGAGGGGAAGTAAGACTTTATTTTGATTAGATTTGGGTTGTTCTATTTATTTATTTTTTGTATTTTAAGATTACAAAATTAAAACATTAAGATTAAGAAATGACATATTTGTATCCTAATGAGACTGTCTTTTAGGAAGAAAAATATTATCAGTTGGGATGTAAAAAACTTTCAGATAAAGGAAATAGTTTTCTGCAATAGAGTGCTTAGCTTGGATATTCTTCCTGGGAGTAACCCATGTTCTTGTGCCCCTCATGGATATGCCACAGAAACTAGGAGGCAAGAAATGCTTCTCTTTTTTTCTGAAATCTAATTTTTTAAATTACAGATGAAGCCCTCTTCCTCCAGGAAGCCCTTCCTCATCATGACACATATAGTACATAATTTAGATTTAAAAAAATGTCTTCAAACTGACAGCAGTATACTTAACGGTGTATATAAAGCTCAGCTTTGATCTTCACTTGTTAACTGGAGACCAAATATTTCCTTTGGGAAATAAGTTTTAAATACCCCAATATATTTTAGACCCCAAATTTCTAAGTTAATTTTGTAATTATAGTTGTTATTTTTTTTCACATGCTTTCTTTTAAATAATCAGACCATATGAAGTCAACAATATCATGTGAAATACTTTACTTGGCCTCTCAGGCAATACTATAATGCTTTATCTTGATAGACTAATTGGTGTTGAACATTTTTGAGGCAATATTTCACCCATCTGAAACTATGTCATAGAAAGAGTGGACATGCATGGCCATATTGTCTTATAAATTGTTTTCTTTTTCCCACAACAGCTTTGTGTCAACATGACCAATGAGAAGATGCACCACTATATCAATGAAGTGCTTTTTGTACACGAGCAAACAGAATGTGTACAAGAAGGAGTTACCATGGAAACAGCTTATTCTCCTGGTAACCAGACCGGAGTTTTGGATTTTTTTTTCCAGGTAATCATATAATATAATTAGTTACTTTACAGAATGCATGCTAGAGACAAATAATTCTCTTTCAAGGGGCTTTATTTTTGAGATATCTTTCCATATGAGACTGCAATGTATTTACAATCTGTCAAAGTCAATGGAGGAAAACAAATTACCTTTTTCTGAAGGAACATTTGAAGGATTACCAATTCATTGAAAGGACAAGAAATATTAAGTCATTTTGTTATAAAACTATTCAGCATTGATCATGTCGCTAAAACTCTCCTTGTGGCATAGTTACAAATGCCCAATGTACAAAATTGATATTTTATAAAATAATACCTAAGACTAACATTCATAAAATAAATTCAACAGAATCTTTTTTATTTATCTTCAAACTTTCTAAATGTAAATATGGAAGAATTGGCAGAGAAAATACATTTACATGCATATATTCTTAGAGCATCTGCAGGTGTTTATGCTTATCTTTGTATAAACATAATGCAAGAATCTTTGCATAAGTATCTCTGTCATATAAACAAAAATCCATCATATAAACAGCAACCCCTATCTACTTATATAGGAAGACATTTTGTAGATTTACCCGTAATACCTCCAAAACCCTTGAACATTATTTAAAACTAATAGCACTCAGCTATTCAAAAGCATTATATTTAATTTTTAAACTTTTATTTCTATAAATGTGGACTTACATATTATTTTACAGATTTTCCTAATATTGTAAAATACTCTCATTCTTGCTACCAACTTATCAAACATTTTTTTAATTACAGATGAAGCCCTCTTCCTCCAGAAAGCCCTTACTCATCATGACACATATAGCACATAATTTAATTATTCAAGATTTTTTAAAAATGTCTTCAAACTGACAGCAGTATACTAAATGCTGTATATAAAGCTCAGGCACCACCATGCTCATTCTTGCTTTGCTGTCTTCCTGGCTGCTAAACAGTGGTCAGCAGAATGAAATTATTTCCACATATTTGGCTATCATCCTTGAGATTTCACGTTTGGCATGATTATTTCACTACTGGAACCTTTATCAGTGTAAGTGGGAAATGAGAGTGGACGTTTCTAGCTGCTACTTCTCTTGGATACCCATAAAAGTGGAATGAAAGGGCATACTAAGTAGAGGGTGAAATAGGTAGGTCCACATATCAGGCAGCATATACCCTACAATACAGAATAAGCTTATTGTTTCCTTTCTAGTAACAATTAATACGCCACTACTCACAAAAGTTTGTGATTTGGGCATAGGCCATATTTGTATTTCAATGAACATGTATTTGCCTTATGTCCCTTAGGGGAGGCGGGTGAATCCAGACTCTCACCAAATCCTCCAAGTGTCTAGTGCATTTTGTCACACTCGCGGTATCGCTGCTTTTTGTTGCTATGGTGAAACTGCATATGATAATCTTTCATACACAGGAGAATAATTCAGTCTCTCCTAAGCCTTTTCTTCTAAAGAAACTTAGGGCCATTGATCCTTTTTTATGACTTATTTCTCCATGTTGTATTTTCTTCTGAAAGTTAAGCAAGTTTTCCAAATCTGTAAATTTGATGGCCTTATACCAAATATCCAGAAGATACAATACCCACAAACTTTAAAATTTTTGGAGACAATACAAATTATAATCCTTTAAAAAAATATCTTGTCAGTAATCAGTGGCTCCAGATTTGCAAAATACCATCTTGTTTTTGGAGCAGAGTAGTTTAGTTTTTTTGTTGTTGTTGTTTGTTTGTTTTAATCAATCCCTTCCTTATGCTAATTGGGGCCTAGTATTAATTTACTGAAACGTCTATTAAAGGCTTTATCAAACAAACAAAAATTCTCACCTCCAAAGAGGTCAGTCACTGTCCTTGAAATATGAACAAATATGGACATACTTTCATACAACCTTTAAATCCTCCATTTATCCTTCCCCTGTGTATCTGTACTTGCTTGTGTACATGTTTGGGTGTGAATGTGTGTAAGTATAAGAGCTTATGGAGAAGTGTCATGACACCATGCTCACATTGATAGATGAAGGAAGGCTTCCGGTATTATAATATCAACATTTTATTTACTCTTCAGCAAATAGGTTTCTACACATTGAAATAAAGAATTTCTGGTTTTTGAAACATCCCTCACAGAACCAGCCCTCAGCAAACATCATACATTCACTGTTTTCTTTTAGGGACTCTCCTCATCCACTTTGTGTATCTATTTTCCTTTTCTATTTCTGGGCTCTTCATGGGGACACTTTATGGGGTCCCTGGCCACACTGAGATTCTTGTGATGTGTCATGCAGAACCACCTGCTGGGCTAACGCTTCCCGTAATAAGCTTTCTTCTCCATATTTCCTTATTGAAAAACAAGTTTGTGTTGATTAGAAACGTCTCTCCAGGCGTTCTAGGTAATTTGCTGAGGTGGCGAACTTGCTTTTAGCAGCCATTTTCAATTCCTCCCTAGTGCCATTTTCTACTTCATTAGTTCTTTTTCTCTCTCCTTCTGAGGGAGGCTGTTGACTGCTCAGTCTAGAGATGGCCCTCATGGTTGGCAGATTACCCCCAAAAGGGTACCTTCTGACGTGTGTGCCTCCACCAAGTGGACATCCCTCCCATGGCTGGTATTTTCAACCTTTGTTCCCTCTGGGTGGCACCGGAAGTATCTGAACTTTGGGAGTTCTCCATTAACTGCCTATCTTTTTTGAATATTCTTTACTATGAGTAGGAGATGCTGAAAGACTTAAAACAATTAAAATATTTCTGACACAAAGAAATGACTTTCTATTGCCCAAGTAAATGACATCATGAAAGGCCTGTGGTGGTATGGTTAACATACAAACTGAAATTACTATAGCAAGTTAGTATACATCTCTTTACTTTCTGAGAAGAATTATTTTTATCGTATCCATACTTCAAGACGCACACTGAGTTGATGTGAAGATTAAGATAGATGACAGAATAATGTAAATAAACAATACAAAGTATCTTATTTTAGAACACGTCAACAGAAAATCTTTCCTAGGGAAGAAAAAAAGATAAGCCCCACAACACCCAGTAAAAAGTTACTCATCTGATGTGGAAGCCACGTGAGCAGAATGGTATTCTGTGTCTGGGGGAGTGCAGTATCAGAGCTGGAGAAATTCTGAAAGCAGCTTTTTCTCTCATGTGACCTTGATTCAAACTGTTGCCTACTGTATAACTTTATTTTTCTTGTTTGGCAGCAATAAACTATCAGACTTCTAATTTGAGTTTTACAAAGTTATAGTTTTAAACTTCCCTTTTTTTCTAAGTTTAAATATTGTAATATTCTAGAGTCACTTCTACTTCCTGCTGAGTGGAATTTTGTCACAATATTTAAGACTTGTGGGAGAGAAGGGATGAGGTCTCAAATATATGGTGATGGCAAGAGAACTGACGCTTGGTGATGAACACATAACACAACACATAGATGTTGTACTGTAGAGTTGTATACCTGGGACCTATGTAATTTTTACTAACCAATGTCACTCTGATAAATTTAACAATTAAAAGAAAAGAATATTTAAGACTTAACATCACTGTAGGTTTTGTTTTTTGATAAGTTACTTGTCCCACTGTAAGTATGAAGTTTTTTATTATGCTAAATAGGTCAAGAAAAATGACTTTTCTATAGTCAGAAATTTTATTTTCTTATTGAGATGACACCATACATTTTAATAATGCTAGTGTTTTACTGATATTAAAATATACTCTTTTGTTTATTTGTTTATTCCTCGAATCAGTAAATGCTATTGAGGAACTATATTACATCTTCAGTTTTGGTTAGGTGGTACACATAAAACAGTAAACAAAAATAGATGTGTATGAAAAGTAAAGACATTTATTTTCTGAGTGCTTTATAAGAGATAATGAAAATATAAATGAGCATGTATGAACAATCACAACCATACATTGGGTAATGGAAGAAAATAATTCTTTCCTTTTAATTTGCAGAAGCCATCTGGATTTCTCTCTTTATTGGATGAAGAAAGTCAAGTGATTTGGTCAGTGGAACCAAATCTCCCCAAAAAGCTTCAGAGTCTCCTGGAATCCTCGAATACAAATGCGGTATATTCTCCCATGAAGGACGGGAATGGAAATGTCGCACTCAAAGATCAAGGCACAGCATTCACGATTATGCATTATGCAGGAAGGGTAAGGTTAAAAGCTAACTTAAAAAACTGCAATTCAACATATTCGCTAATGGACCAAAGGTCTTAAGGACAAACTTTAAAGTTTTTAATATTTTAGAGTTTATTATTTTGATGGACAAAAGTTAGGTAAACAACCCACACAATTTCATTTTTCTCAGCTATTTTCTTTAGCCCGATAAGGACTTAGCCTCTTTAGAATGTGGGTAATGAAGCATGCAGTTTGATCCTTCTCATAATGTTTTGAGAATTATAACTTAGTATGAGCAAAAGAGACCTGGATTTAATACAAAGAGCTCTGCTGTGAACTTTGGGATATTTTCATAATCCAAACAAACATTGGACATTAGAGTTTACTTGCTCTTAATATAGTTTTTAGTATTAAATTATTTTTCTTAAAGTATGTCAGTCTAAGAAAGCTAGTATTCTCAAATCTGTCGATTCCCTAACCAGCTTTGTAAAATGTGCTTCTTTCTTTAAAACCTTCAAGACACTGTTTTTACCTGTCTAAAAAATTTCACACTGCTGAGGCTTAGAAGCTTCTATAAGGCTTCTTTGAGCTGATGTCTATCTGTTTTTTTCCCTGACTCATCTGTCACATGTGCCCTATACAAAGCCTCTGCTCAGGTTATTTTTTTCTAATCCACTCACTGTTTCCCTGCATCCTCTACTGCTTAATCTCCCTCATGCTCAAGCTTGAAATATCTTATCTTATCAAATTTTATCTCTTTTTTTAATACTTAAGACCACGTCCCACTTACCTTCAGTCTAGCTCTTATCTGTAGTTAATGTCTTCCACCTTTGAATTTGTAGCCCTCAGGTAGTTCCCCCATGAGCCATTTAGTACAAATTACATATTAGAGGGTGAGTCTCTACTCATTCTCTCGCACTCAGTGTACTGCAGTTCATTTCAAACAATGTGTACATAGTCTTTACTATATGCCAAGCCCAGATCATTACAGAATCAAAAGTGAGTAGAACATTCCTTGTCTTCAAATATCTCATGGTGAAATATGGAAAAGTTAAATTCACAAATAATTATAATACAAATTTGTTTATAATAACAGTATTATTAATAAAGTTCTATGTTACTGCAGAGAAGGAAGCAATTATTTGACTTCAAAAAAGAAAATGTAGAAATGTTTTATAGAAGAGGTAAATTGGGACCTAAGCCTTTCAGGGTAGGTTAAGGCTCCTTAAGGATGAGAGGGAGGGTCTTCCAGTAAAGAGCGGTGTGTGTAACCCTCAGGATTCAGTTGCATGGAACAGACAACACGCTGGCTATTCAAGCAGGAAATAACCTCAGTATAGGAAAATAATTGTTGGGAGACTTTAAGTTGAACTTTCAGAGATGATATTAATTAAAACCATTCAACAGGACAAGGCCACCAACATAGTTCCGCCTTGTCTTTGATCAAGAAGCCTCCAGCCATATTGAGAAGCTGCTGCTGCAGGTACTGACTCTTACTTAGTGCTACCAACTGTACCAGTAAAATACCCATATCCTGGCATGCACCTTGGCAGAGGTCAGTGACTGGGCCTAGAAATCTCCACTGCCAGAGGAAAACAAAACATCTTCATGGTGTTCTTACGAGGTAAAACGGCCAAAACATTAGACACACGGCCTCCATCACTTACTTCTGCCTTACACCTCTTATGCAATGGTGCCAGGCGGTAAAAGCTATAGAGCAATCAGATTCTAGCTGCAAAGGAGTCTGGAAAGGGTAACTTGCCTGCTTTTTGATGTCTGCAGGACAGGAAGGCAACTGAATGAAGGTTGTGTACCATTCTGCCATATCCACCCACATCATAGTTTGGAAATGGTACAAGAAGTTTAGTTAAGTCCATACGGAAGTCTAAAAAGGCTAGGGGGGTTTTTGTTTGGTTTTTGGTTTTGTTTTGTTTCTGTTTGTTTGTTTGTTTTTTTGCTCTCAGGAATAAATATGCATGTACTTACTACACAGAATTTTGTCCTCTTGAGAGTGTCAATCTATCAGATGTTTTCAGGCAGGGCAGGGGATGAAGTATTAAAAGCATGAGGTAGGATGGATTGAGAAAAAAGGAGACAAAGACTATGGGAACAAGCAAGGACTGCATTTCAGCAATAGCAGTGAAATGCGGAGGAAGCATTCATAAGGAAGAGGGACTGAGGAAAGAGATTGGATGTGTAGAGCAAGGGAGGGGACATAGCTTGAAATGACTCTGAGGATTCTCACCCCACTGGATGGTTATATTATGCCAATTAAGAGAGGAAATCCTGGAGCATGAGGCAGTTTAGAAGGATAGGTAATCAGTTTTAGATATTTTGAATTTGAGGTTTTAATGGAATTCCCAATAGGATAGTGACAATACTTGACACTGGGATGGAAGAGTTTGATTGTTTTTAGAAACACAGTCATTCTTTTGGAAATGTATATATTTATCGTTTCACCCAGAAAGAACACAGGAAAGGTAGAGAAAAGAAGTTAGCAGGAAAGAGTAGAATCAAACCTACAGAATGAGAAGGAGGAGGGGTCAACAGGAAATGCACCTCGATGCGACAGTTAGGACAAGGAGCAACTGTGTGAGAAGTAATAGTAGAATTGATGCCATATGATGACTTGAGTAATTAATGAATATGGAGAAGTCAGTGGAAATTTTTATATATAGCCATTAATAACTCTCCCAGAGTTAATTCTTTTATATTCGAGAGATTTGTATGTATGTTGCATGCCACTGAGTTGACTCTGACTCCTGTCTACCTTATGAGTGAGTGATGTCCCTAGTGTCCTATTCTCAGCTGCACTGCTCAGCTCCTGTAGTCCTATGCCACTGGCTTCCTTTATGGGATCAAACCATCTCCTATTTGGTCTTCCTCTTTCTCTGCTGCCTTCTGTCTTTCCCAAAATTATTGTCTTTTTCAGAGTCCTACCTTCTCATGATGCGCCCTAAGTAAGACAGCTTCAATTTTGTCATTTTTGCCTGCAGTGATGCTGCAGGCTTAATTTGCTCTAGGACCCACTGCTTTCCCTTTCTGGCTGCCCAGGGTATCCGTAGAGCTCCTCTCCGATACCATATTTCAAATAGATCATTTTTTTTCCTATCAGCTTTCTTCATTGTCCAACTTTTACATTTGTAGTGATTAAAAATATGAGGGTGTGTCTGGATGATAGTAGCCTTGGCCTCTAATGACACGTTTTTTGCTCTTGGTGAACTTTCCTAATTTAGCCTTTGATAATTCTTTATAATAGTAACAATTTTTAGTCCTATATTCAGCTTCTTAATCTATATTTTTTATTATTAAGCATTTATTGAATTCATAGTATTTAGTTGAAAAATTACAATAAGTTATAACTAATAATTTTGGAAAACTCGTTTTGTATAAGTTTCATGGGAGCTATTTTAAGTCAGTATGTACCTTATCTATCTTGTAAGTCTGTTTTTATTGTATCTTGGATAGGTACTATATGTTCAATAAGTTCTAATTGTGTTAAATTGAATGGCACCAATATTATTCCAAGCTTTGGAATAATATTTTATTTATTTTATGTTTGCTTTTAATATTATTCTGAAAACACTTAATGAAGTTTCCATTTCAATTGTTTTAAGCAAATTTTGGGGGAAAATCAATAAATAGTTTGAATGAATACATGTATTTAACTGAGTTTTAATAGCAATAAAGCAAAGTAGAAAACGCTATTTGATTAGTTGCCACAGATCCAAACCCTGTGGAATCATGAAATTTCCTGTAAAAGCACCTGAACATTTTAAAGATGATTTTCCATAATTGGAGTCAGTTTTGTGGTTTTATAAAAAATCTTTCGTTTCACTGAGATGTACTAATGACTCTTAGCCCAAGGACTCCCTAAGGACTCATTCATATGTTACAGTATAGATTATATGTAATTTGTGACAATATGTCAAGCCATATGCCATTCTAATCATCAGATGGGTACATGTACTTAAATTTTGAGCTATTGCATTTTCAAGAAAAGCAGCACATTCTGCATTTTATAAATCAAGAGATGTAGCAAAGAGCTAATCGGTTTAAAATCAGCAAGCGGGGTCTATTTTGGACAGTAGGATGAGTATTCCTGAATAGGTCTCAGATGATGAAGTTGACTCCAAAAAAGTGTCATAGCACTGGGGTTCCTGGGCTAATCTGTAGCTGCTTCTTTGGCCAGATGGATGAGTTAGAGAGCCTTTGTCCTTACCACTTTCTCCTCTGTGACTGCATTTCTTGGCTTGTTAGTGGAAACTCACTGTATCTGATAAGAAAGATAATCATTACTGCTGGTCGTGATATTGACATCCAGCCCCACCAGGATGGACTTGCCCATCCTGCTCTGACCGTGGGACCCTCCCACATTGTTGAATCTTGTTTGGAATAGAGGCTCAGAGGTCCTTTTAGAAATGTTTAAGTAATATTATTTGCATTATAGCTGAATAACTTCCCTAAACATATTTGAATTTTTCATTACTCCTAGGAGTGTGGTGTATTTTTTAATCTCCATTACAGAAATATTTTAAAGTAAATGGGAAGAGACTTTGCATGAAATATTAACAGGGTCTCATTAATGAGCATGGATCTGAATTAAAGAAGGTTGTGAGTTGTGTTTTGTTGTTATGTGTTTTAGCACATTTAAATCATATAAGGGATTACCCATTTTAGGAATTGCTCTTAAACTTCTACTGGTGATTTAAATGATGGATAAGCACTAAATCCAGAAGTGTATCTACTTTCATTGGCTTTTAAAATTAAGAATCTCAGAAGAAAGAAGAATTATTATTTGGCAGAAGATTTGGGCTATTAGGAAAGTTTAATTTCCATTAAGATGATTCTGAACTAACTCTAATGGGAAATAGTATTTTGAAGTTTCTAAATTTTAATGTGAGGAAGGGAATAGATTAAGAGATAGTAAAGCAAACTGAAATAATAAAAATCAAGTTAATGAAAATATAGGTCAGAATTTTAAGTTGTAAAATAGATAACACATATCTGACCCTCTTGGTTGTTTACTCATAAGGTTTTTGTCTGAAAGTTGTTCATTGTGATCTTTTTTTCACATGAAGTGATTACCTTTGGGTGTTAGATAAATGTCCCATTCTATGATTGGCCTTGATGGTTTACATAAATCAAGTTGGTGATACTGTTCTTACCTAACATGATGTAATTGTGTTTTATTTTCCTTCTCTCCCCAAACACGTAATCTTGTAATGGGTTGAATGATGACCTCTCAAAGTATATGTCCTCATGCTCATTCCTAAAACCTGTGCATGGGATCTCATGTGGAAACAGGGTCTTCGCACATGCAGTTAAGTGAAAGATCCTGAGATGAGATCATCCTGGACTCTCTGGGTAAGCTTTCTGTCCAATGACAAATATCCTTATAAGAGTAAAGCATAGGGAGATTTGAGAGAGAAAAGGAGGGCATGTGACCATAGAGGCAGATATTGGAGTGATGTATCCACAGGCCAAGAATGCTTGGAGCCATCAGAAGCTTGAAGAAGCAAGGAAGGAGTGTCTCCTAGAGCTTCCAGGAGAGCAGGGAGGCCAGATTTCAGAATTCTGGCCTCCACAACTGTGAGATAATAATTTTGCCTTGTTTTGAGGCACACAGTTTATGGTCATTTGTTAAACAGGCCTGGAAAACTAATTCAAGTGTTCATTGGTTTAGCATTTACAGATTAAGAACAGTGAATAGTTTTAACTCAGCTGTGTAGGATGTTTTTACCACACTTGATTTATTTCAAAGTGACCCCTACCTGCTACATTTCTCCATCTCCTTTTTTCTCATGTGCCTTTCTTCTTACCTAGAAGGCCTTCTTTCTTGCCAAATTTTATACATCTTTCTAAGGATTAATTTTAGGCCTAATCCGAACTTCATTGATCTCTGCCTTCTCTGATCAATAATAATGCCTAATGCTTTCATAGCCTTCTAATTTACAAATTGCTTCTGAGACATTTTCACTGTATTTCAGTTAAGTGAGCCTTGGTGAAGTTCAGTGATTCACCCAACATTGTACGGCTGTGTGTGAGTCTCCTGAGGGTACCATAACCAAGTCCCACACACTGGGTGGCTTAAAGCAGAAATGTATTCTGTTACAGTTCTGGAGGCCAGAGTCCAAAATCAAATGCCAGCAGGGGGCTTGCTTCTGCAGGCTCTGAGCAAGATCTGTTCCAAATCACTGTCCTAGCTTCTGGTGGTTGCCAGCAATAGGCATTTCTTGCTTAGACACAGCACCCCAATCTCTGCCTCCACCTTCAGATGGTCTTCTCTCTTCTTTAAGGACACGGTGAATCATTGGATTTAGGGTCCACTGTGTCCAGTATGACCTCATCTTAATTATATCTGAAAAGATCTTATTTCCAATTAAGGTCTCATTCTGTGGTTCTGGATGGACTTTGAGGGTACATTATTCAACCCAGTACAATCTAGTAGGTCAAAATACCATGTCTCATTTTCCCCAAGTCCCATATGCTTTTCTCTTTCCACCACGGTATGTGGTGAAATTCTTAGTGTTTATTGTCTGTAGCCGTGGAATCCTTTTAGTGTCGTAGAAAGAGAAGAGGCACTGGGACACACTGAGGCTCCATTGCTAGGACTTTGAGGAGGATGTTCACCCATGAAGTTTATAATTAAGGAGAATATAACTGTGAACCTCGTAAAGTTGTTCTCAAGGTTAAATGAGCAAGCAATACATATATGTATGATTATTTTGAGATGTTTCATTAAATATGAGTTATATTTCCCCAACAATAGCTTTCAAGGCAGGAATACCACCATAGTTAGCAAAAATTTGAACTCATCAATCACAGATATGGAAGACTAGAAAATATTTTAGGGATCTAATCAACTGGCAATAGGCTCACACAAGAATACTAGGGACCCAGTTAATGTGTTCAAATTAAATTGGTAAAATGTCCTTGATTAGTTAAAAATATATATTTGTTAATTTTTGTATCTTATAAATGTGCTCGCATTGCATAAAGCAATGTTTTATAAGTCATATTAGAATGTTTATTTTCATTTTTCATGATGTTATTAATATCAGTTCACCAGATGATAGGGAAGATGTCACCACCAATTTTATATAATATTTCCTTGCTCTTCATATCACACTTAAAAGACTTCAGTGGAAGAGAAGCACAGAAAACTGAGATACTTCTCTTCCTAACTGAAGGAAACTATAATATTAAAAGAGAAAACACTTAGATAAATGTTTTAACTTAGGTTAATGTGACAGTCTGTTTTTTACTGAATATGCAGGGTGTTTTAGTGATGAGAATGTGTATCTTGATAAAAGAGATTCTTGTAAAAAATTATGTTCTTTATCATGTAGCTTTATAGCTAATATTTTAATTGAGAATACAGGTGTGTACAATTTTACTGCAGATTTTAAAAAATCCTTTCATATTATTTCCCTTAAGAAAATTAAAGCATTGTCTGCAATTTATATACATATTCTGAGAAGTAATTTTATGACAAAATAGCTCCTATATACAATGTGCTTATCGATGTGGCTTTCTGTGAGTAGATTTTGATTGTGTTCTTCAGGATTCCTTTTCCATCTCCCTCAACTACATTTCTGTGATACAGTTCTAACCCCTGATCATCACTGTTCATGTCACTGCTTTCCATTGGCCTTTATAGGAACCATGTGTCTAAAATATTGCTGATAGAAGTGATGTGGGGGAAAGAATGATGGCACTGATTTGCGGCCAGTCTGTAAAACACTTGATTTTTTTTTCTCTTTGGAAAAGATCTATCCCGATTGCTAATTAAATTAAGTTTAAAACATATTAGTTTAGATTAGTGCTGTTACCCAGATCTCTGAAAAATAGAGATCTTTATCTCCTTGGTACTGCAGTAGATTCTAGGTGACATACTGGTGAAAGCCAACCTCTTTGTCCTTAGACATATTTACATAACATATATGCAAGGAAAATGTTGGCCTGTTTAATTTCCCAATTCTACCTGTGTCAGGAATACCTTCTATAGCTTGTCAACTGGCCTTCACCCCCAGAGATCTGTGGGAGACACAGTGTGCCCATGAAGACTCTGAAAGTGAACCTTTAAATCAAAATAAAAAGGAGCTGGACTAATCAATACAGAGGCTTCCATTTATTTTTCTTTCTTTTCTCCAGGCAGAATCCCCAGACATAACAATGAAATCTGTCTAGTCTAAGCCAAACTGATACTGTTAAAGGTTATTTGACAGAGATATTTTGACCCACACAGAGAGCTTTATGTACATTTCTATTTGTTCACCTCTTGGGCAGACCTTTAGAAAAACAAAAATTAACTTCACTAGGTTCCTGGTGCTCTGTTGCTTAAATCAGTTTCACCTTTAACATTAACGTTTGTAGGAGATTTGATAAATATTTCCTAACCCAGGTTTGGTTAGGAAGAGAAAATGCAGCATCTCATTTAGGGAATCTTACTCTTTCTTCAAAGATTTAACAGTTTCTGTTATCTTCATGGGCTGACCTAAATTTGTAAAAAAGGAACTTTACACTTCCTAGAATATTGATAGCTTTTTGTTAGTTGATATTTTTTCTTTAAAAGGAACCAGGAAGGCATGTTTGTAAATTTCATATGAGCCAATTTCAATACAACATCCATATTTATAGTCTCGATGTCTAGATAAGGACTCTTAATGATAACTACATGTTCCAGATAACTTTCTTTTTTTTTATTAGTGTTTATCAACTTAAAGTGAATCAAAATGAAAACAAGCAAAACTTTTAGATTAAATCACTTAATGGAAAAGTGAAAAATAGAAGAGTCTGCTCATAAATATTGACACTATAAAGAGATCAATTTGCTACTACACATGAAATTGAGACTTTTCAGCAAACCTCAGATAGAAAGATGAAACCAGGCATGGAAAATTGTCAGACCCATTTGCATTTGCTGAAAATGGTGTTTTATTTCTTTTGCTAAAATCCAATCTTTACATACATTTTGATGTGATATATTGTAGTCTAGAGTATATCTCAAAGTTTTGCATTTTTATCACTGGTTAATCCCAACCACTTTTTTCCTAGGGATTATATTTTGCATCATAATAAATAACATGGTGGAGAGAGGGATTATAAATTTGACCAATAAGTGAATTTATTTCCATTTCATAACTATTGATGTTTCTCAGAGTCATATTTTATGTCTTCTCCTGGAAGTTTACTTATAGTCATGATTCAGTTTCCTCTATGGGATGACTCCCAAATCTCCTATCTGTTTCTCCTGTGGGTTTCATGCCTAATATCTATTTTTTAATATCTCTACTTGGGTGGCATCTTAAATTCAACAAATCCAGAAGCTAAACTAAACTGAACTAAATTGAACTCCTTAGCCACCTCCCCAACTCTCTCCCTTTCAACTAACTTCAAAAAGTAAATAAATAAATAAAATGGATTTTCCATATTTGTCCCACTTTTCAACTCATGGTAAAATCAGAAACCCAATTAATACCAAATACAAGCAACTCTCTCTCCCCTATTTATTTTTTGAATCTAAAAATTCCCCTTCTTATTCCAGTACCTGACTTCACATCACCCTTCTCACTTTCTCAGGTTACTTTAATAGTCTTCTAACACTAACTGAAGGAATAAATAGTAATTATCAATAAGGGAATAAATAGATATTTTTACTTAAAGGCATACTACCTGCAATTATTTCATTTATCTTAGTGCTTCTCTGATAACACTTTTCAAAATTAAATGTGATTATTCTTATTAAACTTGTTAATAATAGACCTAAACTAGTGACACTAATTTCTTTATCAATTTTTAATAAGCCATTCTTTTACAGATTTTTACCTCTTAGCATACCTCTCCTTAACATACCGAAATTTTGCTTTCTCTTTAAAAAATCAGATTTTCCAGGTCATTTTAACACTCTTGTTCTTCGTGTACCTGGTAGTTGAAAATGCACAACTTGGGAGATGTAATCAGGATTCAATTTTACTACCAGCTCACACTACTTTTGAAAATATACTTAGCAGGGATAGTCCTTTCCTTGTAACCAAATAAAAACTCAGGCAACTCCAGTGATATTTTTCCAGTAATAGAAAGTTCTTTATTTGCTTTCATGGGAACTCAGACTCAATTCAGTAATTAAGAACTTCTAGTACTATATAATAATCAGAACTACAAACATAACTGAAAGTTAAGTCCCCTCATGTGTCAACCACAGAGGATACACTGTACAGTGGCCTGGCATGTCCTGTTTTCTTTCTGTTCTTGTGCTAATTTGTATTGTCACAATATGGTTTCATGCACACTATGCCTTTCAGTATTTAGGACTAACTCTCACTTGAGTGCTTTAATGTGTTCCTGTCATGTGTTGGCCTGCTCATTCCCACTTTTTGTGCTTCTTAATGGGGTAAAACACCAGTTCGCCATGTCTCCCTAACTGTGGGACAATGTCAAAGTGAAAGAAGCTTCCATGAAGCTTCCTACCTCTTGGCTTAGGGGATGAGGGAAGAAATTATGTAAAAGTAATCATGGCCCAACTTATACGCTGTATAAAGAAGTCACTATTGGGTATGTAAGCAAGTTGGTGTGAGAGCAATATATCAATAGCCCCACAGATGGAGACCTCCACAGAGAATCCACATATGGTGGATAGATGGATGGATGGATGGATGGATGGATGGATGGAAGGAAGGAAGGAGATTGATAGATGATGATGGTAGATAGATACATAGATAGACAGACAGACACATACATAAATCAATCATCAGTACCGCCAGAAACACATATAAGTTACCCTTGCTATAACCTGGGATATTCTGAAATGCCTAAATCGTCATTGGGAGTGGTTTTGTTAGAGAAATTTTAACTTTTAGCACTTTAAATGCATGGAAATATAGATTTCCATATCAGAAATACATTGATTATGTGATAATTGACAACAGAATTAGCATTTTGGAATTTTTTTTTAGCATATTGCCTTACAAAGTAGAGTGTGCATGCTGTAGAAAACTCGTTCTAATGTAGTGTTTTATCTGCAAACTATCAATAGTCTCTTAGCTAGGTAAGAGTAAGAGAGAAGGAAAATAAAGGCATATCAGATCTAAGCAGTGAATGTCAGTGGTGCCTCAAAAAACTTTCCTAAGACGGTAACATTGTGGTTTTGCCATTTAGCCACTTTTCCTGTTCATTTCCTGATTCTGACCTGAACGAAGAACTGAAGAGTTGTAATATTTATGCCTTTAGCCTGGAGTGAGTTCTCTGTTATTTCCATTTCTTCTTTCTCTAACCTGAAAGGGTACTGAGAGCCATTCTGCTCTCTCCATGTAATTCATTGCTGAGGCTTAGATGGTATCTCCATTCACACTCAGTCTTTCTAGAATGAGTAGTTCTTATCACTGTCTGTCTTCATCTATCAGCTTTATAGTACCTGTGTCATTCTCTTTGCTTTCCTTTATACCTTCAGGAGTTTTGTTATCTTTCTTCAGGTGTTTTGAACAGTGATGAATACAGTATCTATCTCTGTCCTTTTGTGAGTTGTGGAACAGGCAGAAGCATCTGAGCTGTCAGCACCAAGGCAGGAACAGACAAAAGAGAAAATTGGGAAGGGTAGAGGTTGGTCAGGAACTAGCCTGAAAGAAAACAGTGCCAAGTTTTTAGGAAGAAATAGGTTGCATGGAATAGGTTATTCAGGAAAAGTCGAGGAGACAGACAGGGGACAGTGAGGTGACCCAGAGATGTTTCCTCAGTGGAAGCAGCCACCTCCTGTGAGACTGGAGAGATGAAGAGGGTGATTCTATTACTGGATTGGGACCTAAGGACAGCTAGTGGGAGCCAGGACCAGGTCAGCCTGCCCCAGAAAGACTGGGGCCAAGAAGGATGAGGATGGAGTCAGGGAGGAGATTCAGCATTTGCCGTGGAGGAAGGGAATCACCAAAGCTTCTACCTTCGTCCTGCCCACCGGTCTTGTCCAGCACTCCTGCTGCAGCCATAGCTGGAGGGTTAGGTTTGAGACCATACAGCAGACAAAGGCAAGGATTCCTTGGAGAGCAAATGGTGTATTTAAAAAGGGGAAGGCATTACCAAGCACAAGGTGCAACACAGCCCAAGTCTTTTGAAAGTGCATGCCTGGACAAAAATAGATTAAGTAGATGATGGACAGATAGATAGGTAGGTAGGGAGGGAGGGAGGGAGGGAGGGAGGGGTGAAGGAAGGAAATAGATTATCTCTGGGAAAAGGAATTAGAGGTAAACTTTATTTTATTATTTTTAATATTTTACAAATTTTATAATTGCATATGTACTATAGTTTATAAAATATTTTTCAAAGATCAGTCCTAGCTGTTTTCCTTTATTTTTTTTCAAACATAATATTTTAAACCTGATTTAATGAAGATTATATTTATTTAATGTTGCTATTAGCCACCTCAAAGGCAATTTGAAAATTTACGTAGATGGTATTCACTCACATCCATTTACTATGTCCATATATAGCCTGTTCTCATCCCCTAAAAAATATTTTTTATTGATGGGCTATGCTAATAAAGTCATTAAATTTTAATGTGAACTGGCCCCAGTTCCACATTAAATTGGATAAACAAGAAACTGCTTATCCAGAGAAGCTGACTGCTCATGCTCGCATAGTTAATTATTGCAACCTGTGTCCCACACTGTTTTTTTAGGCTGATAGGTGGAAATGAGAATAAGCACCCCTCTTCATAACTCTTGGTCCATTGCCCCTTCTACGTTAGCACACTTTTATTCATTTTATTTTTCCTGAATTTCCAGCACTATGTATGGCTTTTACAAGGTACCACAATAATCTGGGTTGTTTGAAATGTGATAGCTTATATTCCTATGGTCTTAGATAAATGTATTTGAAAGTTCTCAATAGCTCTTTACAAAATGCTAACTCTCCTAAGGAAGAAGTTTAGCCCGAGTATAATTATAATGCACAGTCATACCTTGGTACTCGACTGCTTTGAAACTCAGCGAGTTTGGTACTTGACGCATTTTGATGTGAAAATTTTGTCCCGGGACTCGTCGTTTGTCTGGTACTCGCCGTGCCTCCCGGAACCAGTGAATGAGCCCTGAGGTACCCCTGCGGGCTCCTTGTAAACTTAACGATTTAGAAGTGTGTGAATATCTGCTCTCATTGTTGTTCCATGTCTAAAATGCCCAGAAAACATTTATCCTCTGCAAACCCTGTCCCTGAGCTCCCTTGTCCCCTGCATCACATAGGACAAAAGTCACATAGCATCGTGAGTCACTAGCACCTGGAGCCATGATTCTCAAACTTGAATGGGCACCAGGGGAACGTTACAAATTCAGATCCCTTAGCTCCAGCCCTATAACTGATGATTAAAGAGGTCTGGGTAGGGTCTAAGGCATGTGCATGTTTATTAAGCACCAGAAAATGTTCTCCTCTAGGTCATCTGTGAGGCACATTTTCAGAAACATTGAAGGTATTATGAGCCACAGAGTAGGTGCTCAATTTAGCACACACTGCACCCACCCCCCGCCCTCCCGCTGTGTGCCAGGCACCGGGGAGGGGCTGGGCGGCAGACACAGAGACCACACTAAGTCCCAGCTCTGGCACACTGCAGCACCTTCTTCGTTGAGGTCGACTATGCCAGCTGCTCTTGCTTTGAATTCAGGGAATTCAAATCAGATGGTGGATAGAGCTGTTTCTGTGGAGCTCTCTCTCACCTTCAGATTTCAGTTTCCTTGGTGATTAGCCAAGCACGAGCCTGACAGTCTTCACGTAGAAAGAAAATCCATGTGGTTTGGCATTTCATGACTTTGCTTTGTGGACCCAGGAAGCAAGGTATCTTGCTGAATTGCGATTCACAGCCATGGTGAACATTTTATACCCCCCTTTTTCATATGTAGCTAACATAATTTGCCTTTTAATTATATTTATTGCAGCACTGGAGTGTTACAGCAAGTACTTCCAAAAAAGCAGCCTGCTGCCGTGCTCCCTAGTTTATATTGCACTCTTCATTTGGCATCCACACGGCAGCATTTAGATGAGTATCGCTAACTTCTGAAACATAAGCAAAATGCTGAATTTCCTTTGGAGTCATTTTATCGAACAGAATTATTCCAAAGGAAATCTTTGAATACGTGACGATTTCCTTAAAGATTTGTATTGGGCTGTATGCATATAAATTTTTCTATTACATGCATGAGGGACACTGTCGCTTATAGCATGAATTCTATCTCCCAACCCTTTAAGAGGAAAAAAAAATAAAGTCTGCGTTTCAGTTATGTAAAAGACAGAGGGGAAAAAGGAAGGCATTTCAACTGGCCTCTATCTTTTGCAACTTTCATGTTTTTCTCCTTTCATCCCCCAAATGACAAAACAGCAAGAAAAGGAAGAGTAGAGCTGAGAGCAGAGCAGCGTCCTGAATGACCTAGAAAGGCTTCTGCCTAAAACCTGCTGCCTGCCACTCCAGCAGCACCCGTTAAGTCCCTCCGAAGTGGGACAAACATGACAAGCCTCTAATAAGAATAATTAAGAAAAAGGAGAAAGGATACATTACTAACATCAGGAATAAAACAGGCAATATATAGACTGCAGACCCTGCAGACATCAAAAAGATCAGACGGGATTTCTGTAACTAGCTGTGAAATGTAAATTTAACAATTTAAGTGAAATGGACCAATTTTCTCAAAAAGCACTAACTACCTTAATTTACTCATCTAATTCATACTAGATAATTTCAATAGCCCCATAACCATCAGGGAAGTGAATTTATAATGTATCTGTCCCCAAAAGGAAAACTCCAGTCCTCAGTGATTTCACTGGAGAATTCTACCACATATGTAAAGAACAATTTACACTAACTTTACATAATCCTTTCTAGAAAATAAAAATGAGAATACTTTCTAATTAATGTTGAAGCTAGTGGTACCCTGATATCAAAACCAGACAAACGCAGTATATACAGTTGCAAAAGAAAGAAAACTAAAGACCAGTGTCCCTCGTGAGTACAGATGCAAAAATACTTTTAAATATTAGCAAATTCAATTCAATAATATGTAAAAAGAATTAGTCACCATGAATAATTCATTTTTTTCTGAGGATGCAAAGCTGGTTCAATATTTGAAAATCAGTCAAAGTAATTCACCATATTAACAGGCTAATGAAGAAAAAAATCACATAACCATATTAATTGATGCAGAAAAAGCATTTGATAAAATTCAACATTTTTTTCATGATAAAAACACTCAAAAAGTAGGAATAGAGGGGACATCCTCAATTTGATAAAGAACATCTGCAAAGACCCTACAGTTAACATTATACTCAGTGAGTAAAAGACAATGTTTTACTCGTAAGATCAGAAACAAAGCAAGGATGTCTGCTCTCGCTGCTGTTATTAAACATAGTGCTGGAAGGCAAGAAACGAAATAATGGCAGACATACTGGAATGGGGAAATAAATCTGTATTTGTAGATGACATTATTGTCTACATATAAAATCTCAAGAAATCTACCAGAAAAAAAGAAAAGAAAGAACTCACAGAGCTAACAAATGAGCTTATCAAGGTCACAAGGTACAACACAGGCACAGAGTAATCACTTGTATTTCTATATACTAGCAAAGGACAATAAACTAAAAATACAATAAGATTTATAATCTCTCATAAAAATGCAAATAGGTATAAATCTAACAAACCTAGAGGAATCTATAGGCTGAAAAGCACAAAATGCTGATGAAAAAAATCAAAGATCCAAATAGAAGGAAATACCTGTCATATTTATGGATTAGAAGACAATACAACAAATAGTCAGTTTACTAATAATCAATATAGTAATAGTTCTCCCCAATTCCTACACCAATTTAATGTAATTCCTATCCAATTACAGTGAAATTTTGTTTAGATATAGACAATATCATTCTAAATCATATGTGGAAAGGTAAAGAAATTAGAATAGCTAAAACAATTTTTATAAAGATAATGTAGGAGGAATTAGTCTACTTAAAGTCTTATTAAAAAGCTTTAGTAATCAAGACAGGTGAAAGAATAGACACACAGACCAAAGAAACAGAGTAAAGAACCCAGAAATAGGCTCATACTAATATATTCAACTGATTTTGAGGAGGTGAATGTGGCCATAAATTGGCAACATGGGGGATCCGTGTGGTGATGGGACTGCCTGAATCTTCACTGCATTAATGTCGGTATCCTGGTTGTGATGGTTTTGTAGGATGCTGTCGTTGGAGGAAACTGGGAAAGGGGTCCACAGGCTCTATCTGTGTATTTTCTTACCACTGCCTGTGAATCTGCCGTTGTCACAAAATTAAAACTTTAATTTAAAATGTTTAAAGGTAATGTGAGCAGGTTATATATGAACATAAACGGGCATGAGTAAATATTATTTATTTAGGTCTTTGAATTACCTTTAACAAGGCCAATATGAAACTTTATTAAATTTAAGAAATTGTTATGGCTAAAATATCAAATTTGGAATTACATTGCATTTTATTTTTAAAATGAAAAAAAAACCAAACCCACCACACATATGTATGTGTAATATGCATGTATTCCTCAGCTCCATCCACTGAAAACTAGAAACATTGACTAAACCAATAATAATATACTATTTTGCACCTTTAGGGTCCAGATGGTGATCTCTAATTTCAATTTTTCACTAAAACATGTAAATGCTCCTTGAGAAAATACTTGATTCCAGATTTGGGACCAAGGAAAATAAAACATTCTTTGGAACCGTGTGTTGACACTCCACTAATGACAAATTTATATAACACATTCTCAGTCATGTGCATTATTGTATTAATTATGATAAGATAACTATTTTGGATAGTGTAACACTTGTGTTGAGCTTTCAAGTCAAATCCTATCAATACGGATTTGTCCATATTTTATGATTAGGATCAGAAGCTCTTACACTTGGAGAGCTCTTGCAGAATATTATTTAACACATGAAGAAAGACCCCACACAAAGAAAGAAACAAAAACTCAAGGAGCCAGACCATAGTTTAGTGCAGGCATGTCCAACCTGCAGCCCAAGATGGCTTTGAATGGGGCTCAACACAGATTCTTATAACATTATGAGATGTTTTTAGTTCATCAGCTATCATTAGTGTTAGTGTATTTTTATGTGTGTCCCCAAACAAATCTTCTTCCAGTCTGGCCAGGGAAGCCAAAAGCTTGTACACCCCTGGTTTAGTGGCTACCAGAGGGGAAGTGGGGAAGATGGTGGAGGAGGGGCATCAAAAAAGAAAAGAAGGAAAACTCAAAGAGCTAAAGTAGTTTGCTTGTTATTAAAAAAAAAATGAGGTCACTTGCTTCGTGATTTATTACTTTTATACAAAATACAATAGTTTAACTCTAAACTCTGTGCTTCTTACAGCATCTAACTGCCCTCCTTGAACATTTGCTCTTGTAAGTGCGTGTTCACTATCTTTTTCTATGTAACTTGGCCAGCTGGAATCTCCAACTGGGAAGTACCTGGGGAGTTCTGAACTTTAGTGGTGTTCTTTTCTTTTTATTGTTCACTTTACTGGAGTGACATTGATTAGGAAAAATTACATAGGTTCCAGATGCACAGTTCTACAATACATCATCTATGTGTCAGTTCCCCCTCCATCACCATGTATTTGACTCCCCCTCCCTCCTCTCGTATTCCCCTCCTGCATGCCCTCAGGTAAGCACTAACCACCACACTATTCACTGTGTCCATGACTTCTCAGCTTTGTGTTCCACAAATGAGTGAAATCATATGGTTCATGTTTTTTCTGTCTTGCTTCTTTTGCTCTGCATGATGGTCTCAAGGTCCATCCATGTTGTCATAAATGGCAGAGTTCCTTTTTCCCCACATCCTCTCCAGCACTTGTTATTCCTTGTCTTGTTGATAACAGCCATTCTCACAGGTGTGAGGTGGGATCTCATTGTGGTTTTGATTTGCATTTCCCTGATAGCTAATGAGGATGAGCATTTTTTCATATGCCTGCTGGCCACTTGTATTTCTTCGTGGGAGAAGTGTCTGTTCAGGTCCTCTGCCCATTTTTTAATTGGATTGTTTGTGGGGTTGTTGTTGTTAACTTGTACAAGTTCTTTATATATTATAGATATTAGACCCTTATTAGAGGCATTATTTGCAAATATTTTCTCCCATTCAGTTGGCTGTCTCTTTGCCTTGTTGATGGTTTCTTTTGCTGTGCAGAAGCTTTTTAGTTTGATATAGTCCCATTCATTTATTTCTGCTTTTACTTCCCTTGCCTTTGAGGTCAGGTTCGTGAAGTCCCCTTTGAGCCCCAGGTCTGTAAGTTTAGTACCTATGTTTTCTTCTATACGGTTTATTGTTTTGGCTCTTATGTGGAGGTCTTTATTCCATTTTGAGTTAATTTTGGTATTTGGTGACATGAACTTCAGTTTTAATGGTAGGACCTCAGCTTTTTCTCTAAATATCCAAGTACAACCAGGGTACCATTTCTGAGAACTTTTCTGAGCATGTGATTTGTGTGATAAAAGACTCATCAACATAATCTTAAATGAAAACGAATAGCACAACGTTGTACTACATCTGGTCACAAGAAAACAAAACTTTTTGGTTCATGTTGCCAGATCGTCATTGAATGTGTCTAATAGACAAGTCATTTGACTAGATGCTGCAGAGAGACAAAGCTGAACTTACCGGAGTCATGGCCCCCGAGCTACAGGAGGAATTCACTGCTGAAGTGATGATGGCCATCACAAAGCAGGGTCATTCACAGGAGCAAAGACAGGCAAGGAGTGTATATGGAGAGAATCAGGTGGCCCAAACGTGTGTGTGCGCGCATGCCTGCACACGTGCAATTCAGAATCATATATTCCAATGAAAAGAATACATTAGAATTGTGGATTAGAGCCATTAAAGGAGAACTGTTCACTGCAGGATCTCCTCTGGGACATTAAATGACTTGCCAGAGCCAACACAGATTCGAAGTGGCTTAGAAGGGTACGTTCCGACTTTCTCACTGGGCACTGCTGTCCTTAGTGTAGGAAGGTGCGGAGAAGACAAACTTTCAGGTGAACATTTCTCGACCCCAACACTATGGACATTTAAGACAGATAATTCCTCATTGCAGAGCAATGCAGTGCACTGTAGGATGTGTACCCACCCACCCCTTCACTTGTGACAAACACAAATGTCTCCAGACACTGGCAAGTGTCCCCTGGGGTCACCATCACCTGTGACTGAGAACCGCTACTCTAAATTATATATAAAATGATTCATATTCAACAATGTATAATAGTGACATAATATATAGCTCGCATTTTAATATTAGTAAGCCATGTTCTGGCATAGGAGCAAACTGGATAAATAGGTAATGATTTAGGAGCATCTAAATTTGGTTAGTAGTTTGGCTTTGCCTCAGCTCAATCAGTCTTCTGATCCAAATTCATATTGGGAGAACCTGAGAATCTGCAGGATATCATGGGATTTCTGTGCCCTTTAGGCTTTTATGACAATAAAGAATAAAAACTGAGTAAGACTTTATTGTAAGGATGACTTGATCAGGCACTGGAATTCAAAAGCCATTTAGGAAGTCAGGCTCATTAGGCGTTACCTGGCCTTTCTCCAGGTTCCTCTCATTAGCTACGTAGCCTGTCTCGTGGGTTCTTCCCCTGTGTAGTCTGCACTTCCTGTTGATCAGACAGTCTGCTCTGCGCTGTCTAGTTAAAACTCCTGAAGGAGCCGGTGATTATTGCTTTTATTGGTCTAACAGCCCGTACTCCCTCGTAGCATTAAGCAGTATTAGCCATTGGTCAGCTGCCTCCCTGGGTTCAGTCCTGACCCACCCAGGGGAAAGGGCAGCCTATTACCCGTGACCATGGTGCCCTGCCCCAAAATGTTTTCTCACAAATAGCAGAAGCAGCTGTTGAAACTAATCAGCCTTATGGCTGATACGACTGCTCAGGACCACATTGGAGTTCACACCTGAGGTTGGGAGAGGCAATAAAACAATGTCTCTCTTCAAAGATCAGGTTTCCCAGGCCAGACTGAAATACCAGTAAAAGCAGACAATAGTCATTTAAGTCTATGTATAAGTAAACTATGGTGAAGAAAACTGTCCTTTGAGTAATCCAGAATTAATTGTTTCCCATGTTTTCTTTATTTTAAAGACTTCAGATTATTGATTTTGATTATCCAAAAGAACCCTTTTTAATAGAGACTATGGAATTTATCAAACCAAAATCACACTTTCTTCCCAAGATGTCACAAAGTCTTTCTGCGTGGTTTAGTGAGTTTTCTGAGCTGGTTATAGTCCTTAAAATAAAAGGGCCTATGTGAATGTGAGTCACTAAACTCACAATTAGAGGAGGGCTTCACAAATTCACAAAAAGGAGTGGTGTCCCTCGTTTAATGTGTGGAACGAGAGCACACAGGTGAGCGCTTTGAACTTGCATGTAACATGAACTCCAACTCTTGAAGACATTTCTTTTATGAATAATTTAAAATTTCCCCTGAGTCAAGTTATTCTTTCAAGGAAATTATTTTTGTGGTCATGTTTCATCATTAGTAATTATGCTTTTTTTTTTTTTGTTATAGGTAATGTATGAAGTTGTTGGAGCAATTGAAAAAAATAAAGACTCTCTTTCACAGAATCTTCTATTTGTAATGAAAAGTAAGTTTTCCCCTCCTATGGTTAAAATGTCACAAATTAGTTCTCTGAACATTGTCCTATATAATATGCCACCAGCTAAAAGATAATTGAAATATCTTTTACCTTCTAGTGCCTAGAATAATAAAGAATAGATTTTTCCACACTATATATTGGTTACAATTTAATTTAGTGTCTAATAGAAACCATAATTTAACTAAGCTTTTAGCAGATAAAAATATAAGTACCTTGAACACTCTAGTGTTATGAATATGAAAAAGCTCTTCTGTGAAGACTAATGAAGATGAATTTGGCTTCCAAAGGTATTTAGACCACAGCAGGGTGAATTTCATTACTTAAGATGACTCTGGAGCACACCTAAAGGTGGTATTTTATTCTTATGTATTTCATTTAAAGAAATAATGCTCATAAAGTAGAATGAGCATACAAATTCATATGTCCATGTTACAGGTACATAGCATCATAAATTTATAGGTTCCGTCTACTTGGTGTGCTTTAGTACTTTATATACATATGTCTATAATTCCATACTAGATGTAGAACTATACACTACATTTGCATAAGGTATGATTATATACAAGTCCTGTCTGGAAAGTACATAGCCATGTAATTCGGAAAATAGAGGCATTTATGGCTGGATTTTTTTTTCCGGACAGCCCTCGTATGTCTATATATGTAATTTTATCTTCTCTAGTAATTATTTTCTCAATAGCAGTTCTGCTGTGATTCATATTTTCCTAATATCCTTTTCAAGGAATTAAAACATATCATTTTTTTGTGTGTTTTAAGTTGCTCTAAATGAGATACAGTCATTTATCTTTCCTGTGGAAAGAAGCACATGATAGCCTTTCATGAAATAGTTGTATGCCTTTGAGCTGGAAATAAGATATCTATATCACTTCTGGTTTGAGGAACATATTACCTTAAATCAAGCAGCACAGTTGCAATATATTGTTTTTCACGGGAAATTAACTCTGCTTGCTTCTCATAGCTCAGGGTTTTTGTGAGTTTTCTTAAAGGCTGAAACTAATGATAAAAGTATGGACTTGGAATACCATTATTGCATAGGAGGAAAGATTGAAATAGTTGATCTTAGTACCATTGTAAATATCTTACTTCTAGTGTTCAATTATTTGAACTTTCACTTGTAATGTACTTCCATTTAAGCCATGTATTTTATGAGGATCTAATACAGTAGACTCTCAGTGAACCAGCACCCATGAGGATTAGTACATGCCAGATAAAGTAGACTCTCCGTTAACCAGAACTCAAGCAACTGGCACTCTGAAGCTAATTTTCCGGTTGCTTGAGTTTGGTTAACGGAGAGTCTACTATATATATCATATTTTCCAAGTTCGTACGATGCCTTTTTCTTTATTTTTGTATTTTATGGTGATAAAATATATTTAGAATGAGAATGTGATAGCTAGTGATATTGCAATTCTGCTTATTTTAATAGTCTCTAGATTTTAAAGTCATTCTTTTGTGTATACTGGCTAACCAGTTCCAAGAGAAAACAAGTGAGTCTGGTTTTATTCTAAGCACTTTAGGCTATAGTCACATTGAGCAAGAGGGTGGAATTTAATGTATCCTTATATGTTTATGCAGGACATGGCAAACATTCTCTGTAAAGGGCCAGAGAATAAATACTTCAGGCTTTGTGAGCCATAAGATCTCTATTGCAACTATTCACCTCTGCTGTTAAAAGGACAAAGCAGCCCTAGACAATACAAATGGACATGGCTTTGCTCCAATAAAACTTTACATAAAATAAAAAACAAACAGGCAGTGGGCCACATTTGCCCCATGGGACCTAAGTTGCTCACCTATTCTAGCATATAAACAAAAGATACATGGCTGGGATAGTATTATATTTTATCAATCTGTGGAATGTTTTGATGCTGTAAAAGCTTATTAAAAATGTAATTTGTAAATAATAATTTCTATTTCCAGGTACCTTGCTAAGTCCTTTGAACACAGTGTCTAATTCAATTCTCATATCATTAAAAATCTCCCAGTTAAGGAAGGTGGTAGAGTCTGTTGTAGGATCCACACAGTTATAGCTATGTCCCTGAGATACCAAGCTACCAGGCAGGTAGCGTGGAGATACAGCATTTGCAGACGTACAGCAAGCACTTTCATTTGTGCCTAAGATTAGATAAAGTCTGCTTAACTCAGAAAGGGGAAAAAAGTAAAATTCTACACTATTAAGTCTGCTTAAAGGAATAGGAAAATGTGTCATTTACTGTCAATAGTGCTGTTAATTCCTGAGTCTTTTTGTCTCAGTGTCTGCATACCTGCTTACAAACTGTGGGCACCAAAGTTAGCTTATCCAGTATCACAGAGAGAAAGACACCTGATGCCATGTGTATAGCCCCCAGTGAGGGACACTTTCCACCTCAGTGTGTACTGAATAGAGTGATATGAAAGAAATGGCCTGCAGGAAGTGATCCCTTATAATAGGAAAGACTCTCTTTATCAGGTTCTGTGAGGCAAAAGGATGGCAGAATTTCTCTTTTCATGTCCCAAAGTACCAATTCTCACCTTCCGTTTGCTCAGCTTGTGGTAGAGGCTCTAATGTTGGCATCCCAATGCATGCTGGCACCCTCCTCTGTCAGCAGGATGACACCAGTACCACCATAGCTTCATACAGCCTGGCCCCATGGTTCCAAGCAATAGAGAAGCCTGTCCATTACATGTCTTGGTCCGAATTTATGTCTAGTGTTTGTAGATTATTAAAGGCTTTTTTATCTAGTTTTATCTCGGAATAACACATTGCGATATTCATCTGTGGTTCCATCAATTCATATACTTGCTATAAATATTCTATGTATTCAAATGGACTGTGATATATATATATACTTTATTTTGAAATAATTTTAAAGTTACAAAATTACTACAGAGAACTTCCATGTGTCCTTAATGATATTTTTCATTTTTTTCTCATTCCCATCCTTCTTCTCTTACTCTTGTCTTTCCTCCCTTCCTCCCTTCCTTCCTTTTTTCATTCTTTTTCTTTTTCCTTCTCTTCCTCCCTCTCTCTCGCTGCATGTGTATGTGTATATATATTTTCTGTACATTCGAGAAATGTACAGAAAACACTCAGCATATATCCTGAGATAAATGACATTATCTTACATAACATCAGTAAATTATCAGAACACTTAACATCAATACGATAATAATGCCTAATTAGAGTCCCTATAAAAATCCCTATAAAACTTTACCATTTCACCTTGATTACTTTTATAAGGTGACATCCTTCAGGTTTTCCTAATAGAAAGTTGTTGTTGTTGTTGTTTTATAAGTAATTTGTGAGGAAGTACTTTGAGAAAATGTATATATTCTCTTCCTCATCAAAATTTCACCCATTAGTTTACATAAATGAATGATTCTTATCTAAATTAATGATTCCCCTTATGGTTTCAAAACTGTGACTTTCTAACTCCATTTTTCCATCACTAGTGACATTCTACTATAAGAACACCCCTTTCTAATTAATTAATTATCAGTATGGACTCATGAATTATTTTTGTTTTTTCTACCTGTCCCTTTTTAAAAACTTATTAATGGCCTATTGGTGGATAACACTATAAATTTCATATGTACAACATTATAATTTGCTATCTGTATACTATATTGTGTACTCACTACCAACTCTAGTTTCTTCAGTTACCATACATTTGACCTTCTTATTTTATTCAGTGAATCATAATTCATTACTATCATTATTTTGATGCTGAAATTGCCCAAGACATTGTCAGTGAGAACCCCTTAAGCTAGCTCCTGTTTCCTTCTAGCAGGTTCTCATGATCTTGTTTCAGCCCTTTCTCCTCTTTTGGACGTCCTAGATGTTCCAGGATCATCTACCCTGCCTGAGATCTAGAATCAGGCATGTTTCCAAGATGCCTTGATTTATTTTAAGGGAGCATAATATTATTAAACACTAAGGTCTAGGGACTTGGTGAGCTTATTTCTACTGGGGTGTCATGCCTTTTTGGCCCCTTCAGAACTATCAAATTTGAGGCATATATATATATAGCATATAAAATATATATAGATGCTTCGCTGTATGTTAAGAGTCAGAAATCTCTGCTACTACCCCTAATTTCAGTCCAACACCACAGGGAGACTTTTTGCCTTCTTGTGTTCCCTCATTGTGTTTCCCTTCTCTGACATTTCTCCCTAGTTCTTTGTTTATTTATCAATGTAGTGACTTTGCATTGAATGCATTGCTAATAAATATGTTATCCTGGGCAAGCAAAGTAGTCTAGGTATGGAAACGGTAGAAACTAAACTGCTTTGTTACTAAACATTGCTAACTATCTGGTGGACTACACATGATCTTAAATGAGATATGTATATTATTTCACATTTTCATCTTTTAGTAATCCTCAAAGTAGGCGTGGCCTTGTTCACTTTATAGAAAAGTAAGTTAAGGCTTAAAAACTGTCTATATATAGATACAGGTAACCCAAGAACAGTACCTTCTAGATCCTTAAACACCATATACAGTTTTCATTATTCTATTTAAATTTGTAACAAAAATCCATTCATCATTTCTCCAGTTTCTTCCTGCGGTGTCAAGAAAGGAATGTAGGTCCAGAATTATTAGAATTTGTATAACCTAACATCTAAAGTTTATCAGCTTGCTTTGCCCCCGGCAACTTAACAGGGCCAGAAAAAGAGAAACTTCTTTCACTTAACAACTGATGCAACCAAAGGAGACAGGGTCTCCTGTAAGTATTTATATGCAGCTCTGAGACAGGTCAGATCCTGGGAAAATGTGTTTCTGGGGAATTGTTTTCCTGGAATAAGGAATTGCTAACCGAAGGCACTGAAGTCCCTTAGTTCTGAGCAGGTAAGATTCTGTTCCAATAGCTGGAAGAGCCTAAATGATGCTCACTGAGAGGTGAAGAGCCAAATGCTCATGTGGAGGACCAGGACTCCCGGCCAAGGGCAAAGAAGGTCAAAAGTCATCAGATGCGTGGCTAATAGTGGGAGGAATAAATTAAGAGCAAAGACAGACTCCTCAATTATATCTTCCACTCAGAATGTTTTAGTGGAAAAAGCACTTGGATGAGGAGTAACTTTAGTATAAATAATGAACTTAATGCCACTTACGGTATTTATTTATTTATTTCTTAGCTAGTGAAAATGTCGTGATCAATCATTTGTTCCAGTCGAAACTGTCACAGACAGGATCGCTTCTACCTTCCTATCCTTCTTTTAAATTCAGAGGACATAAATCTGCCCTGCTCAGTAAGAGAATGACAGCTTCTTCAATTATCGGAGAAAACAGGAATTACCTAGAACTTAGTAAGGTAGGAATTTTTGTGATTCTTGTTTGGTTGTTTGAAACGTTTGCTTTTTTAAAAAAACACAATTCTGAATGTTAACAGAAATAAATTGATATTTTAATTTTTAAAAATTTAAAGAAAAAAATGACTACCTGAATTATGATGACGAGAGAGGGAACAATAAAGTACCGTAGAGTGAAAATTCAATAGCAAATACAGTATTAGCAATTGTATTGGTTGTCTGTGCAACTTTCTATTTATGTTTCATCTCTATGACTGTCTTCGTGATGAATGGGAAGTAACTTCAGGAATGGTAGGCTTACAAGGAATTAACTTAGGTACTGTATTGTGTTGGCATTAATCACTTCAGAGGTTTTAGGTCTCTTAACAATAAATTGTAGTTTCTTACAGATATAGTGTATTTTTCAAGTGCTGGAATGTTTTCACCATGTACTTTGTAGAGTTTCAACTTATTTTTTATTATACTGTTTTTTAATGTGTATTTGTCCCACACAAGTATGGTTGAACTTACAACCTAACAGTTCTATTTGTGAAATAGAACTAAACATTCAGTAGAGTTCTTACAAATTGAGATGTTTTAAGTTAAAGTTTTCAGTGCCTGATTATAGCCCAGTTTATTTTGTTGCCTCTACCAAAAAAAAAAAATGAGAAATATGATTGGGAAGGTGTCCAGGACAGTCATTTTTAGATTCAGTTGTAGCCTGCTGGAATGCTGGAATGCATTTTAGTTCACCAATTAAAATAAATTATAATTAAAATCAGCTCCATTTTAGAAGAGTGGCAGAAATGTGTGTAATGTATTAGAAATGTGTGTGTGTGTGTGTGTGTGTGTGTGTGTGTGTGTAGCTGGTAGGTTCTAGACTTAGGGATCCTTTGATATAGCTGACCCAGCACTGTGTGATCACAGGAATTCAATCTTGCAGAATACAAAATGACATCTTTTACATAAAAAAGGCAAAGGGTTACCCTTTGTAAGGAAGAACTCTGTCCCTGAGGGTTTCGCTGATCCTTCTGGCCCTTCCTTTCTCAATCATCCTGGAAATCAAGAGCAAGAAATCACTACACACCTCTAAACTGTCATTTTTAACCTTAATTATTAAGCATTACTGGGCATAGATGCCATTAGTCTTCTCCCTAAAGGACTGCAAAAGGGAGATAATTCACAGTAGTTTCTCCACCCAGAAAGGGAAATGAGTGTTCAATTTCAAGGGACGGAGATTTATTTATTATGATTATTCCTTAAATGCTCCATTTCTCACATCTCTTCAAATCGCCCTCATCCCTGCATGTGCACCCCTGTGACCAGCAGGGTAGGATTCTACCGGCTCTTCAACTGAGCATGCCACCTGGCTTTGTGTTTGTAGGTAAAAGTTGATCCTGGACCAGTCGCTTCCTTTGACAGTCCTTCTCAGTTACAATTAATCATTTGAATTTAACAGTTCATCTTAATGGAAGGAAATGAGCTATTATTTTGGTAGCAGTAGCACCAAATTAACAATGATGTTTTATCACAATTTTTTTCTGCTATCAAGATTTTTTTAATTGAAGACATATGATTTTGGGTCTATCTATAATACATGTATTGGTCTAAGTCTGTGTTGTTTTGTGAAATGTAATAGTACAGTAGTGGCTGAGATTCCTTTTAACCCCTCTTGGAATTTAATTAATTATCTTCTGCCCTTTATTTCTTCACCCACTGGCTTCATTTCTACTGACTTCTTTTATCTCCATTATCATTTAATCTTTGCTACATGTGATTTTTTTCTTGTAAGAGTTGTATATAATTACTTATCGAAGAAAACAGTCTATTGTCATTTTTCACAGACAGATAATTTACTAACCCTGTTTAGTAGTTTTTTCAAAAGAGAAGAAAATGAAGGGCAAGAAAAAAATGGGTAAGAAACTAATTGTAATCAATCTTAAGGGAACAAATCATCCGTGTTATAACATCAAATCTTTGTAGCATAAAATAGTATCCTTTAGCCCCATAGTATGCTACATTTCATAGTAAGTGTCGGCGATTAATAATATAACCAGTAATAATACCAGAGTTTATTAAGTTTACTGTGCCACAGAGTGAGTCCGAATCCGTTTTTATTCTCAAACTGAAGTGGATGCAGAACGGCGAGTATTACGTAGTTGAAAGGTTGGCAGTAACTGTTGTTATTTTATGGATAGTTGCCCATTTCCCCAGCTTATGATACCATTACAGAAATTATTTGGTACTGATTTTTATAGTCTTTTAAAAATTTATATCTGCCTGTAAGTGAATTTTCATGGATAGGAAGGTTAACTTTTTTCTTCTGAATGGAATTTAATAAACTAAATTTGCTCACCTTTCTTTTTTCCTTTTGGTTTTCATTACAGTTATTAAAAAAGAAAGGAACTTCTACATTTCTTCAAAGACTAGAACGAGGAGGTCCAGTAACCATTGCATCACAACTCAGGGTTAGTGTGTTTTCAGACTTCAAAACTTAAATTTTGATTTTGTCAACTGTAGAGGGTTTACATAGAATTTTCCCCATTTTTTTGACCCCTGAGTACCTTCAGAAAAAGTACACACGCACACACACACACACACACACACACACACACACACACAGAGTGAATAAATAATAAATTTTAAAACCTCATGGATTGAAGATAAAGATTTTTATTTAAAAACTGCTTTATATTTTCAGTCAGTGTCTTCTTTGGAGAATCAGTATGGTTTTACTTCTCTCCTTAGAAATCTCTAACGGATATTATTGGAAAACTTCAGAAGTGCTCTCCACACTTTATTCATTGCATCAAGCCCAATAACTCAAAGCTGCCAGATACTTTTGATAATTTTTATGTGTCTGCTCAGCTACAATATATTGGAGTACTGGACATGGTGAAGATCATCCGATACGGATACCCTGTTCGCCTTTCCTTCTCAGATTTCCTGTTAAGGTAAATTTTGTTCTTGAAATATTTTGTCCACTCCTCAGTATGGCATACTGACGACACTGTAGCAAGGGTCTTCTGATTATTTTCTTTTTGCTGGCTTTGCTTTTATTGTTTATATTCTTCTATCTGGCAAACCAAACTCTCTGGGAAACAATGAAATATATTGCTGAACCTAATGTAAAAAGTTACTAACTGTTGATACCTTGGAAATTATTTTCACATTCACATTTGTGGATTTCCTTGGATTTAAAGATTTATAAAATTTTTATATATAACTTTTACCTAAAAGTTATTATTTAAAGGAAGAATATATATGTGTGTGTATGTGTATATGTTTATATATATGTTTATATATGTGTGTGTGTGTGTGTGTTTATAGATAGATAGATAGATAGATATAGATACACACACACACACACACACACACACACACTATTATTTTCTCCTTTATATCTATGAATGAAATATTTTTTTACGTTAGGGATTGATAAACTACTCACAGCCAAATCTAGCCCACCACCTATTTTTGTAAGTAAAGTTTTATTGGAACACAGGCAGTGGTGAAAATAATGAGAATGTCTGTTTTTAGGGAATTAAAAAATAAAAGAGGGGGGTAGACAAAAGAAAACCAAGAAGTATTTGTTAATTCTATATTTTAAAAGATGAAATTTTAAAATAATACTGATATGCAATAGTGCTATCAGTATTACCTGAATAAAATCTAGTATTTATGGTTAAAAACTAACTGTACCGATATAGAATGGAAAGATCTTTTTGATAAACTATTCATTTAAGAAAAGAGAATTTTAAAAGACTTTTGCTGACTGGAAGTTCAATTTGAGCCACCAGTGTGAAGACGTTGCTAAACTAAACCAAAACACTTAAATCTAAAAGTTGGAAATATTTAGTTCAGAACAAGTATGTCGGACTAAAATTCTATGTTCAATTTTTTTAATACTTGTTTTCCAGAAGAAAAAAGTAGAATTTTTTCATTGTGTATCTTGGTAAATTTCACAAAGGCACAAAGAAGCAGATAAAAATCAGTTGAGTTTCCTTGAGCCATCCAGTTTAAAAAAGCTGATAGAGTATCTTTAGAAAAGAGAAGATAAAATCAGCCACATGTCATGATCAATTATTTGGTGTATGAAAATGTTTAACCTGAAGAATATGTATTTCAGATAGACAAGCTATTTGTGTTTTAAAATTTAAAATATGCATATGAACCAGCTAATAGACACATTGTCTCTTATTTATAGGGAAGAATTGCAACATTTTTCCCACACATAGTAGTTTAAGCATTGAAAGTCATCCCTCCCACTCATTTACGTACAAATAATCTTTGGATTAATGAGTTTCAAACCTACCCCATACAAGTTTAAAATAATTCCCAAATTCACCCAAGACCTTTTGAATAATAATCAATAGGGAGTGAGATCCAAGGACCCCCTGGTTTGTCTTGTGCTAAGGGGTAAGGTGACATTATCTGCTAGTCTCAGAGGGTCACAGGCCTTAATAAATTGTAGTGGATCATCAGTAGTAACTCCTCCAATCATTGCTGAGAAAAGTGGTTCCCTAACATTATTGCCCATCGGAATCACTGTGGGCTTGTTAAAATACAGATTCTGGGGCAGCACCCCGAGAATTTCCAATTCTAGGTGAGGTCTAGGTGAGGCCAGTGAATTAGCATTTCTAATGAATTCTCAGGTGATGTTGACATTGTTTGTTTGTGCATAACCCTTTGAGAACGACTGGCTTAGCATACCTAGTCACTTGGTCACTAGTCTTTGTTCTGCTTTGTTTTTCCCCAGCCAAGGGTTGAAAGTATATGAATGCCTTGCTAATCAAAGTGAACTTTTTGAGAATGCAGAACCTCAGCCCTTTCTTTACTGAATTACTGAATTGAAATATGCAAATTTGTTGAAATTCCCAAGTGATCTGTATGAACTTAAAGAGTTTGAGAAGCACTGTTAATGTATTCTTATATTATATATGAAATAAGATTAATCTTACTCTGTGAGTAATTTTTAAAGTGTATTTAACACATTTTCTTCTATTTATTTTGTTAGAGTGTCCTAAAATCATGGAATCACAGAAGCTTTGCATTATAGGCTCCCTCCATGTTTCATAACTATAATCTTTGGTAGCTACATGAATCTTCCTTACCACTGCTCCTTGAAGTAGTTATTTTAATTGCCCTATTCCCCCAGAAAAGGGTAGAGAACATGGTCGTGTGCTTGTATGAGTGAGTGTGTGTAATATTAGATATCATAATGATTAGACAATTCTGATTACCTTTTTATTTTTTTCAAGTGTAGTTTTGCATATCTTCTCTACCAGGACTTATCTCTATTTAAAATAGTATATGCAATTAGTATCTTTTAAAATTAAGTACAATTTTGTATGTGTATGTATCTTTTACTATACTGTGACTTCTAGGCATGGACCATCTCTTAAACAGTCACAGTTCCTGTGAATTGTAGGTGTTTAATTAATGTTTGCAGAATGAACCTGGCATTGGAGATTACTGGTTATTAAATTTAATGTTTCTGCATAACGAAGACCAGAGCCATACACTATTTGTTTAAAAGAGTAGTGGGGATGGTAAATCTTTTTGGTAAATCTTCACATTTTACCTGACCATTTAAGAGGAAATGTGATTTCTACTTATCACTCGTATTTGTAATGATATATCTGGAGAAATGGAATTACTAATTTATTTCAATGGAAGTGTGTTACCACTTGTTTTAAATGAAGGATATCCTCCTTTAAAAAGAGAATAATATTTGTGGAATATTATCACAAAAAAATGCTGATCCATAGAACAATCATCAGTTTCTATAACACTTGAATAAAATACAATCTACATATTACCACATCAAGAAATAACAATTTCATATTTATTCAGAAAGCCATCAGGACTTTGAAATCCCCCCAGGCAATCAAGCATCTTTATGTAACAAAACCTAGAGGTGCAATTTAATAGAAATTTTTGGTTGCCAAAATATCAGATAACAGAATGTATTGTTCTTATGTAAAATGTTTATGCTTTATTCACAGCACCTCTCCTCTTAGAGAATAAAATCCTGTCAAAACAAATTCCTTGTTTAGTATACAAAAAATAATATGGTTTCCAAAAGAAAAAAGAAAAAAATACTGGCCAAATAGGAAAAAGATACCCAGTTTGGAAGCAAGCACTTACAGCATTTATTGTTGCTGAAATCCAACGTGATGATAAATGTGGATAATGGACATCGCCGGGGACTCTGTAGGTGGTCATGATGATATTGCAGATTTGCTCCCTGGTATCCTGGCCTTAATACCTGTTCATCATTCTGCGTCTTCCTGATTGAAACTAGAAAATTGTGTTAGTTGAGAGTCTTCTATTTTGATTAAGTACAGAAGTATGCTTGTTGAATTTTTTCTGAATAGCTCAATAGTTTCCAAGTGGGAGGAAGGTTGTCTCTTATGGCAAAAGACTTCACGAGTCTGGATATATGAAGAGGGAAAGGAGCGTCAGAATCAAATTATTATGTAAAATTCACTATACACAATGGTTGATCACCTATTGCTGTGGCCTGAACTGTGCCCCTCCATACATATGTTGAAGCCCTGATTCCCAATGTGACTGTTAGAAGATGGGGCCTATAAGGAGGTAATTAATTGATGTAAAATGAGGTAAAAAAAAAAAGTATGATTCTGATCCAACAGGAATACTGTCCTCAAAAGAAGAGGCAGCATAGAATGCATTCTCCTTCTCCTCTGAGTGAGGACACAGTGAGAAGGCAGCTGTCCGCAGCTGGCCGGAGCGTCCTCACTACACACTGAATTGCCAGCATCTTGATCTGGGCACCCCAGCCTTGAAAGCTGTGAGAAAACAAACTTCTGTTGTTTAAACTACCCAAGCTATGGTGGGGTTTTTTTTGGGGGGGTTGTTTTTTTTTTTTTATGGCAGCATGAGCTGGCTAACATACCTGTGTTTAGAAGTATGTGTTTATATGAGGTCAGATCATTAATTTTGCAAACTCATCCTAGAAATAGTGCTGCACACCTCACTGCTGAGTATCACTCTGGTCACCTTTGAAGTGTTCCCTTTGGGAAGCTGTGCACTGATGCAGTGATACTCAGCAATGGGCACGTAACACTTTTTGTAGGGAGAGTTTGCAAAATTAATCGTCTGACCTTGAATGGTGTCAATAGATGTTAGCAAAGCTAGACAAGTTACGTTATGAAGGTTTTGGTACTGTGTTCATGTTATTTGATACTCTTGTGCTAATAGAAGGGAATACAGTTTACCAGCACGTGTCATGTGTTTTCAAAAGCTGTGGCTTTGTTCTTGCAATGGCATTATCCTTTTTACCTTTGCCTCTAGTCACTCCACGATGTTTACTCGATATTCAAGATTCACTCATGCATCCTCTTCTTTGAAACATCTTTCATAAAATCTCAGATTGTTTTGTGTGTATTCTCTAAGCTTCAAAAAGGCCTTGCATAACACACATATCATAGGCTCAATAGATCACACTGGAAATATCTATTTATGTATCCAGCTCAAGCACTAGCCCAGAGGTTAGCAAACTATAGCCCACAGGCCCGCTCTAGCCTGCCACTTACTTTTGTATGATTTGAGAGCTAAAAATGTTTTTTTACAATTTTAAATTATCACATTTTAAGTGGTTATATGAGGGCTGTTTGGAGTAAACACCCAGCTATTTTCAATGTAATGAGAATGGGTACATGGCTGGATACTTTTCAGACAGCCCTCGTGTACGAGTACCTACCCACATAATAACCTTCCCTCTTGGTATACAATTCCTGACATAGTTACTCTCTAGGCCTTTCCAGAAAAATAGCTACTGCTACCCTAGATCATAGGCTCCTTGGATGAGGGACATCCTCATTATTAAATGTCTGGCCTTTGGCAGAATGCCAATCACCCATCATACTCCTGGATCCAATCTCTGTGAAATTGAACAGAAGGGATCTACCCTTCCTTCTAAATAACTTTCTCTAACGTTGGTATGATTCTTAAGTTTGTAGGGTTTTTCTGATGGTGTTGTAAAAACAACTCTCACCAATATATTCTGTAGAACAAAAATCTCAAGTCAGTGGCTTGCAACAGCAAAGCTTTATTTCTCTCTTACATTACATTCGACTGTGATTTAGAGGTAAAACCCCTAAGTTCAAATCAACTCTGTTCTGGGTCTCTTTTTCATGATGGGCTTCAGGGTGAAGGGATAGCACAGATCTAGGACATGACCTTTCTATGCAAGAAGGAAAAGAGAAATGGCTGAATGGGTGTTACGACTTCTGCTGAGTTGTGGCATGTGGCACTCCCTTACATCCTATTGGTTAAGTGCAGTTACTTGCCAAGGCCAGTATCAATTGGGTAGAGAAGAGTCCCAATCAAGTACTGCAAAATACATAACAAACAGTCGGAATGTCTATACTTCTGGATCACTTACCTGTTGTTCTGAGTCAGACCACCCCAAAATTTAGTGGCATACAATGGCAATTTATTATTTCTCCTGGTTCTATGGGTGGTAACTAGACTTAGTTGGGCAATTCTTGCCTGGGGTCTTCCTAGGAGTTAAAGCCACATTGAAGAGGTATGTGTTAGCTAAAGACTTAACTGGGCTGGGTGTACAAGAGGGCTTCTTCACTCATGTATTTGATGCCTCAGTGTTCCCCCATATAACCTCTCTCTCTAGCATAATAGCCATGACTTCTTACCTGGCAGCTTACCGTTCTGAAGGGTCAGAAAGGAAACTTGTAGTCTTCTTGAAGATTGGGCCTAGAACTAGCACAGCACCATTGGACGTATACTCTCTTGGTCAAAGCAGTTGCAGACCAGCCTAGATCTTTTCAATGGGAAGGAAACAATTGACAGTGGCCAAATTGAGGCAAGCTACCATATCCTCTTAGAGGAAGAACATGCAAATAATTAGAGACATTAAAAAATATTTCCATGCCTATACATATGAATTGCTATTATTTTCATGACTTCCCTTCAAGTGTATGTGAGTTTGATTTGTTGAATAATATAATACCATCCTGTGTTTTTTCCAAATTATAAAATTGTAGGAAAGAATCATATCAGTCAATGCTGAAGAAATGGTTTTGAGACATCCATAAAGGTATGATATACTATGCTTGTGCCTTGTGTAGTACCATACCATCCTTTTCCAAAGCTTTCTTTAATACCCTGTGATTGTGTGTGACATAATTAACATAGCTTCTCAATGGTGTTCTGGGCCAGATTTTAGTCATATGTATATCTACTCTTCTCAGAGTGTTAACCTTCTAGATTTCATCCTTCTTCATATTTATGAGGGAAATCTTTTGGAATCTAACTTTGAATATTTGATGGCAAGCTTCTAGGTGTCATGCCCATCATTCATCTACGGGCTTATTTATGGTTGGAAGCGGAGAGTACGACAACATCACTACAGGGAGTTTGACCATTTAATGAGGTGACCTTATTTGGAAAATACAGAAGGACTTGTCCAGTAAAAACACCACAAGGACTGCTGTTATGCTTGGCATGGTGAGGGAGCATGATCTGTGTTTTGAGATTGCTACTGGATGAGGTCCCTGTTAGAAACAGTCTGAATCATTTAGCTTGTTTCAATGACACAGTTGTTGCTGAAAGGTCATGCTGTGAAAGAACACACCCACGATTAAATTGGGTGTGGGGCAAGGGCTGAAAGAAGACACACTTTAGTTTATTGGATTAAATTAATGGGCAGTAGCTGCCCAGTGAGGTAGAATCATCAGTTACAGATATGAGTTGGAATATTCTGAAAGTTTTTCTTGTTACATGGAAGTGATGCCAGTTACTGTCAATGCAGCTTTAATAGAAATGTGAATTAATGAGTTTAGGAGCTACTAAATATTCTAAAAGCTTTAATAGTCAAATGGTAAATTTTCTTCAGGGTAATTTTGCCAACTCTAACTTTATTCTTTCTGCTAAAAACTTTATGCAGGATTGGCTGCATGTCTATGATTGTAATGACTTTTAGAAGGAGAAGTTGTTACTTTTCATTGGAATATTAAATAATAGAGAGAGGGGTATAAGAAATAGAATCCAGAGGTCATTTCAACTTAAGCATAATTAATTACATTTTTAAAGATAATTTGTTATATTCATCAGTGGATTATGAATCATAAATTCTTGTCCTCCCCCCACCTTTATCTGCTCTGGGGATCTGCAAACTCTATATAGGGCCAAGTAGTAACTATTGTAGGCTTGCAGGCCGGAAGTTCTGATGCAACTACTCAGCTCTGCCTGGTGGCCGAAGGCAGCCACAGACAGCATATAAATGAATGGGTGAGCCAATGTCCCAATAAACTTTATTGACATGAACAGAAGGTGGGTGATTTTAATCCAAGGGCAGCTAATGCTTTATCTAGTCCCACTCAGCCTCTTTCTGATAGAGTTAGGAAAACAAATTTCATAGCAAAAAGGACAGATAATGAAAGGTGACTTTGATGTTTGCTTTTATATTTCATAATCTGATTTAGATCCTAACTTTTATTTTAATAAGCTATATGATCACCCATAACAGCATCCATTCATTCATTCATCATTCATTTCTTCATTATTTATTCATTCACTCTTACTTTATATCAGCATTTTATTGAATCAAAAGGTCATCAGGGCTTGGGAAGTCACTGTCAGCAGCAGTAGCATCACAGACATCATCACTAGGTATCATTGTGAATCCACTATGGGTCAAACCCTATATCTGCACTTTGTACTTACTATTCTGTTCCCCACAAACCTTTTCAGTTAACTACTCTCATTGTACAGAGACTGGCTATTATGTAATTAATAACTGCCAGAGCTTTTATTTAAATTTGCCTTAAATGATATGTATCAGCGCTGACCAGGCATTGAGCACTGTGATAAACTGTTTACAAGCCTTATCTCATTTAATCCTGATAACACTCCCATGAGTTGTGTGATTAATGGCATTCCTGTGTTATAAATGGGAAACTGAGATCCCAGGGAGTTAAGTCCTGGGCCATAGTCCTATACCTAGTCCCTGAGGGTGTTTTAACCCCTCCATGATGCAGTGTTTCTACTGATATTGACCCCATTCCTAAGTAGTTGTTCTTGTTACTTTTTCTACTATGATGTGCAGTCTCTTTATGCTTGATTGTCATTAGCGTTCACAGACCATGGGACAGGAATTCCAGAAGAGCACTGACATTAATGGGGGAAAGAAATCCATAGAGATTTCTAAAATTCAACGGTGGGTCCTTCCACTCTGGATTATCTTTGCTCTGTTTTGTAAGAAAAAAAACCAATCCAATTAATTTTGTTGATTTCATGGACTGCAAATTATTCCCATACTCACCAGCCATCTTGCAAATTTAGGCCATGGTGACAGTATATCTGGGTGATGGAAGGTGGATGAATCAGTCATAATTTCTGAAAAATTAGCTCAAAGAAGAGTAAGAAAAATGATTGTTGAAAATTGGGAACTGCATATTTTCACTTAAAATAAAGTAAAAAAAATGAAAACAGAAAGGATTTAATAATTTTCTAACCACCTTGAAAATAATACTCCAACTGACCTGTCTAAATTATTTAAAATAATATGCCACTTGAGTTAGCATTCACTATGAAACAAATGAAAGCAGGGTGATTATTGCTGTTCCAAGAAGATAGACAAGAAGCTATTTTCATTGTGACTTCAATAGTATGTCAGTTGCATTGTATTTTTAATACAATATTGAGACTTAATTAAAAAATTCAATCCCAGAATCCTGAATCTTATTATTTAATATTTGATTTATCTTGGCTTCCCTAGTTCTTTCTAGTGCTGTTTCTTAATGTTTGAAATTGTAAATTATGTCAGGCAAAACATAATCACAAAATGACCTTGCTTTCAGGACCAAACTGGTTTTAAATAACTACCTTTAAGGTGCTTGTTTAATCACTTATAAATCATTTAATTCTGTTTATAAAACAACAATGTTATTGAATATGGCTATTAATAGTATGTTATAGTTTTTATTCATTATATCTGAATGAGCTTAATAATTTAGGAGTCTACAAAGAACCTCAGGTCATTATCATTGAGATCTTTGAGGGGACCTAATCAATATCATTTTATTTCTTATTCAACTTTTGGTTAAAGTGAGAAGAGAGGAGAGTGAGGCAAAGGAGAGATCAAAATGTCACCTTTCTTACACGTAAAGTCTGGGTTGAAAGACATTGCTAGGTGAAAGAGACAGATGCACCTGCTGATAGAACCCCAGAATCAGGCTGTCTTATCCCCTGGTTATAGACAACTTGGGTTCAGGTAGACTTCCATTGAAGGAGGCTGTTCAGGTAAGGCTTGGAGCTTGGAGAATGAGGAAAACAATTTTTTTGCAAGTAGTTTGATCATAAACAGATGAGCGTGCTCTGGGGTTTTTTCTCACCAAATTACCAATGAGATTAGTCAGTCACTTCACATTCCCTTATGAAGTATAAAAGATTAGAGTGTCACTGTACGTCCATCTCTAAGGAAACATCAGAGGAGAAAGTTTCCTTGGCTAACCCTCTGCAGTGTTTTTATTTTTGTTTTTGTTTGTTTGGCAGATGGTACCTCAGGTTTATTTGTACAATAGCACAGGAGGACACCAGCCCCTTGCAGACATCAGCCCAGGGGTCGCACCAGTCCCTCTGTCCTCATATCAATGACAGTACTGTACTCTGGAGCCTTCGTGGGGGCCTGGGCAGCTTTGGGAGCTGGAGCCTGAGCTGGAGATGGAGCTGCCGCTGCATCCACAGTTGGGGCCTTGGTTTGAGCCTTGGCCTTGAACTTCAGCCAGCAGAGGCTGAGTGAGACCTTTGGTGACATGTGGGCATGAGCACGTTTCTCAAGCTTGTGGTGAGCAATGTAGGCGACTTGATTGAACTTGCAGCTGCCATGTTTTGGGACATTAGTCTCAACCTCTTTGGGCTTTTGGAGGGCTTTAGTAGCCTCAGCCCATGCACTCATGGCCTTGGTGGTGTTGACCTGCATCCTCACCAGGCCCTTCTTGGGCTTCTTGGCTAAGTGCATGTTTCTTAAGAACTCAGAGTCCATGTACTTAAGAGATTCATATCTTTGAGATCAGGGTTTCTTGATGCCATTTTAGTGCCATTTTGGGGACTGTTTGTGTGTGGTGTGGTTCTTGGACTTGGCCAAGTCTGCACCGAAGCCCAGGGTGCCTCTGCAGTATTTTGTGTTCTGAAACTGCTGGACTCATCCAGTAAAAGCCTGTGCTTAACTGGGGATGTGGTTAACAGTAGTCTTTCAGAACATGCTTTCTCTCATTCTCATGAGCAACCCACTGTTTCTCTGTTTATCCCTCTGACCACTGATAAGCAACATAGATTTTGCACCGGAAGATTCTGAAGTGGGCCAACAGTGAATCACTTCAATTAATCTTAAGGCCACTCCATATTCAAAGTTGTGAATGCATTTTATTTTCCATCCAAAACCCTGTCCTGACACATTGTCTAACAGAGTCTATCTGGTATTCTTCAACCAGAATAAATGAAAATATTAAAATAAAAGAACAATAACAAAATCACAGTAGCTTAGATATTCCCCAAATTTGACTATAAATATTCTTCCATTTTTAGTTCTCAATAGAAGTTCAAAGATTAATTCATCCTGTAAATTAAAATCCAGAAATATTCAGTTCCAAAGGAATTGAAATCCCAAATCTGATTATCCTGTCTTTGTGAGTTAAATGTACAGAATTCCATATGCATACATTAAATTATTGCCCCTGAATCATCCTTTTTATTTTCTTAATTGACTCAGTTTTAGCTAAAGAGGTACTAGGCACCTTGGCTGAGCTGAACCCTTCAGTGCAACAGTCTGAGCAGGCATTATATTAATCTGCTTGGGCTGCTGTGAGAAAATACCATAGACTGGGGGCTTAACCAACAGACATTTTCTGACAGCTCCAGGGAACTCCCTTAAGGTTGACTTTTACAGAATTTTCAAGAAGAGGTATTTTAAAAGGAGTCATTACATGGGCTTTTATAAAATCTGGTTCTGTCCCCATTAAAGGTGCATTTGGAGTAAGCATAGATGTAGGATAATCCATTTTCTATGCCCATTACACTCACATTGTCAAGATCAACATTGATGCCGTAATCATCTTCCCACACTTGAATTAAACAATTCAGTACTGTCTAATTAGATACTTTTATATGCTGAATTCTGATTCTTAATTATTTTGATCATGACTCCAAATAAAGATACATATGCTGATAATAAGACATGCATTTCTCCCAGTGCCTGGCCCATTTATGACATTTAATTGAGAAAGTCTCATCTCATAGAAGCTTCTATGTTCCACTCATGTTTCTTCTTTCACAGGCTCAGTAGGTTCACAATACTTCAGTCATGATGTATGGTCACTGAGAATGGTTAACTTCTACTCAAACATGATATGCTATAATGTACCTTAGAAATGTAATGTTAAAGGTGTCTTTTGCCATTCCAGCTCTTTATTATTGGAATAAAAAATATCTTGATTGAAATGAAGAGTTTGCTCTTCCAACTATACCATAATATCTTCTCACAATCTTATCTAGATGCAACCTTAGTGATATATACCAGTCTCTTATTTCACTTATAGATTGCACTCCCAGCATCTAACACATAGCCCAGTAAAATACTGGTGTCTAATAATTAAGCTGTTGTTCTCGAAATAATTAATAAAATTTCAAATTATCACTGAATGTTTTCCAGGGAATGCTCTTCTTCTTATGTCTCTGCTAATGTTCATAAAATCTATGTCATTAAACATGCAAGCGTGCACACACACACACACACACACACACACATTCTTCAGACCAAATTCTTAAATCAGTGCCTGTCAAACATGGCTGCTCAGTAGACTCACTATTTTTTTTTTAAACTGTAAGTGGCTAGATGGAGCCTTGGGTAGTAGGTAAGGTTGCTAGATAAGATACAAGATACCCAGTTAAATTTAAATTTTAGATAAACAGCAAAAGTTGAAGACTAACAAAAATGATTATCTATTAAGGATGCTGTGGCATTTCCTGAATCATAGTTTTAAGCATTGTCCTCTCTCCTGTCTTCCCTTCTCATTCCTCCTTTCCTTTACTCTCATCTTCTTTGCTTACCTTCTTCCACAAAAATTTATGGAGTATTTGCTGTGTACAAGGAACTCTTAGCTAGACTAGCTAATTGAGTGCTTTTGTAATACTTTCAGTCTAGGGTATTCAAATTTGTTATTTTTATAAGATACATTTCCATTTATTTATTTTTTTACATTAATGATTGATAAATGTTAAGAGTATTGGGTAAAAATACCCAATTTCATACTATAGAGTGATTTGTACTAAAAAGTACTAAAAAACAAATTAAATTCTTTTATTTAGAATACATGTTAATCTCTACCCCATTTTGCAGAGATAAAAGGTAACTACTTAAGCCTGGAAAAAATATAGAAATATATGTTTTCAGATTCAGATAGATGTTTTCATATTCTTTTAACTGACATACAACTGCAGGCATATATAGAAATGTGGCCATTCAGGATGTGCATTGACCATTAGAACACTGACTAAACTATGTATTATGATCAAATTTCACTGAAAGGGCTACAAACACATTGACCAGATAATCAATGTTATTTTCTTCTCTGTCTTTCAGTATATCCTGTTAAGAATAATCCTCATCCATTAAATATATACTAACTGTAACATTAAATAGAAGTGACTAATACGCAATAGTTTTTGCTATTGACCACATACTCTCAAAACATGCTTCATTAACTCTTATTTCCCAGCAGGTATGCAAACTGCGTGTGATCCCCATCGAAATCTGAAACTCACTTCATGTGACTCCATCTTCCTAGCTTTTTACCACCAAAAGGAGCTACTGCTCTGATGTCTACTCACCATGCAAACTAAACATCAGAAGGAGCCAGAATTTTGGTTTCTATTATAGGCATGAAGGACAGACTTTTTTGTTGTTGTTAAGATTCTTTGAGTTCCTTTTGTAAATGTAAATTTATTTCTAAAATCTTTTAACAGTTTTAATAAAATGTAATTGGCGTGCAATAAACTGCACCTGTTTTTTCTGGTTTTAAAAAATGACAAGTTTTAACATAAACCTGCATCCTGGAAACCATTCCACAAATGAAAATGGTGACTATATCCATCATCCCAAAAAGATTCTTCATGCCCTTTTATAATCCCCACTTCTTACACATTTCTACTTCTTTATCTCCAAATTAATGTCCTTGTGTTTGCTATAAGTTAATTTTCTAAAATATTTTACAAATGGAATCATAATGTAGACTTTTCTGTCTGGCTTCTTTATCTCAACATAGTAATTCTGACATCATCCATACAGTTGTGCGCATCAATAGCTCATTGAGTATTATTACTTTTATGTGTTTACTCACCTGTTGACAGATATGTGGGTTGTTCCCAGGTTTTGGTAATTACAAGTAGAGTGCCCCTATGAACACTGTTTACAAGTCTTTGTGTGGACATGTTTTCATTTGAGGGGTAGAGGAGTATAAATGTAGGAATGGAATGGCTGAGGCATATGGATAAGATGTGTTTAAATTTTTTTAAAACTGCCAAACTGTTTTCCAAAATGATTGTACAAATTTGGATTCCCTCCAACAGAGTAAGAAAGTTCCAACTGTATCATCTCCAAACCCTGGTTTCATCAGCCCTTTCAATTTTTGACATTTTAATGTATGTGTGCTAATACCTTATTGTGGTTTTACTTTGCATTTCTCGAATCCCTAATAATGTTGAGCATCTTTTCATGAGCTTGTTTGTTATTCACATGTCTTCGTTGGTGAATTTTCTTAGTTGGTGAAATATCTTGCCTAATTTTTCATTGGGTTGATTGATTTTTAGAGTTATTTACATAGATTATGAAGACACACGTATTTGTTACTTGATTGGCAAACATTTTTTCCGGAACTATGTCCTGCCTTCAATATTGTAGAAAAGATTTTGTAGGGTTGGCATTAATTCTTCTTTAAATGTTTGTAGAATTTGCTAGTGACATCATTTAGGTATGGAGAGTTCTTATTTGGAGAGATTTTAAGTATGAATTCAATTTCTTTACTACTAGGAATATTTATGTTGCCTATTTCATCTTGGTTGTACTTTAGTAATTTGTGATTTTTGATGGATTGCTTTATTTGATCTAAGTTGACATATTTATCTATATAGAGTTTTTTGTAGCATTCAATTATTATCCTTTTAATATCTGTAAGGTCTGTGATTATATCCTCTCTTTTGTTTCTGCTACTAATAATCAGGTCTTATTTTCCCTCTTGCTAGACTTTTATCAATTCTGTTTACTTATTCAGAGAAAGAACCAGCTTTTGATTTTGATTACCATTATTGTTTTTTTTTTAACTTATGGAGATAGAGATTTTTACAAAGTTGAATTTCTCTGCCCAAGAATACAGTGTATAAATCAATTTTCTCAAGTGTACATATTTACATTTCAGGATCATAAAAAACTTTTCCTTTTATAAATATTGAATATATCTTGTTAAGATTATGTCTAAATATTTTATTTTAAGTTTCACCATTATAAATAGAATCTGTATTAATGGATTGTTCAAATCAATTTCATTGATTTCAGCTCTTCTCTTTATTATTTTTTTCCTCTGCTTGATTTAGGTTTATTTAACTCTCTTTTTCCCAATCCTAAGGTAAAAGTTTTCAGTTATGAATTTTTTTCCCAATAAAAGCATTTAATGTTAAGTTTCATTTGTTTAAACAGCACCATCAAGCTGGTGATAGTAAATTTACTTTGTTTTTCTCAGTGTTTCCTGGCCTGGAATCCAGGCAGCTCTAAACCCAGAAGTGGGTATTGATGTGAACAAAGACAGCCCTAGGTTAAGTTCTCTACTTCAGGTTCAAGGAGCAGGACACGAAACTCATAAATCTCAAAGCATGTGGTAATACGAGTTTTTTATTTCCTCCATTTTCTCCCATCTCATCTCAAGCAGTGCTGTGGCAGGATGCCCACAGGCACTTTATATTCTGAGGCAGGGAACCCTTCCTCCCCAGTCCGAAGAGTTGGTCCCACGAAGGTGGGGTGAGCCCCTACTGATCTTTTCACTTTAATGTCAGACCGCAGCTTGCCCCAGATGCAGATGCAGTCACGGAAGTTTCCAGTGGAGACAGGTAGTGAAGAGCCAGATTTCAGGCTGGAGGGCAGCAAAGGGGACACCCAGGAAATGAGAAACTTCTAGTTAGACTAGGAAGAAGGAGGAGCTTGGGGAAGTGACACATTAAAGCTTTTTATGCAGCCATGGAGCACCTCCACCTTGTGTGTGTGTGTATCTTAAACGTAATTCACCTTCATTTTTTATGTTTAATTTTTATAGATTATTTTGATAGTACTTTTAGGATCACAACAAAATTAATTGGATGGTGAAGAGAGTTCTCATCTAGTCCTTGCCCCCATATATGCACTGCCTCTCCCATTATCAACACACCCTACTAGAGTGGCACATTCGTCAACACTGATGAATCCTCATTGACATACCATCATCACCCAAAAAGTCTGTAGTTTACATTGAGATTCACACTTGGTCTTGCACATTCTCACTTCCATTTTTATTTTATCAAAAATATTTTAAAGGTATTTTTATGAGGTAAGGTATTTTAGATTGACATATTTTTCTTTAGTCTTTTAAATGTATTTCTCTTCTGTCTTGCACTTTTTTGAAGAAGTTGGCTGTCATTCCTAGCTTTGTTCTTCTATACACAATTTTTGTTTTTGTGTGCTTTTTCTCTTTTTCATTGTTTTTTTTTTTTTTGAGTATGATGAACCTTTGTGTAGTTTTTTTTTTCTGTTTATTATGCTAAAGGCTCATCAAGCTTCTTGGATCTATGAGTTTCTTGGATCTATGAAAGTATAGCTTTCATCAAATTTGGAGAATTTTTATCTATAATTTCATAATATATTTTCTATCTTCCTCTCATTCAGAAAGTACAATCGTGTGCATATGAGAGACTTGCAGTTGTCCCACAGATAACCGATGCTCATCCCTGATCATTGCATATCACTGATGTTCACTTTTTTCTGTCTGTTTCCTGTGTTCCATTTTGGATAGTTTCTATTGCTAAGTCTTTAAGCTCACTGATTTTCCCTTCTGCAATATCTAATCTACACTTAGTGCAATCCAATGTATCTGTTGCTTCAGTTGGTGTAGTTTTCATCTCTAGAAATCCAAATGAGTCTTTTAAAAATTCTTTATGTCTTTAACATATTTTTCTCTTACTTTAGTATCTATCAGTCTACTAATCTCATTATCTGCCATTTCTGGGTCAATGTTGATGTATTTTTCTCTTTATTTTAGATATTGTTCCACTTCTTTGCGTGCCTGGTAATTTTTGAATGGATACTATGAACTTTACTTTTTCAGGTGGTATATATTTGTATATTTCTATGACTATTCTTTTTATTATAAAAATATTTTTATTGTTAGACTTATTGGGGTGACATTGGTTATCAAGAGTTGTGTAGGTTCCAGGTATACAATTCTACAATGCATTGTCTATTTGTTGCATTATATGTTCACCACCCAGTATGAGTTCTCTTTCCATCACCATGTATTTGGCTCCCCCTCCCTCTATAAATTTTCTTGAACTTGGTCTAGAAAACAATCATTTGAAAACAGTTTGAGGTTTTGCTTTTAATCTTGGTTAGGTAGAACCACACCAGTCCACTTATTTCATACTATGGATGAAAAATGATTAAGTTCTCTTTCTAATGCCTCTTGAATTATGTAGTTTTTCACTCTGGGTGATGGGAATAGCCCTATTTCCTTCCTGTCTTTGCTCTGGGGATCATTCCCTCCAATCCATTTGAGTGGTTCTTTCTGGAACTTAGATAGTTTATTCCCATGCATGTGTTGATCAGTATTTGGCTGGAGAGTTGAAGAGGAAGCTCTGAAGATCTCTGCAATCTTCTCTTGGTGTAGCTCTCTCTTCTCTGATTCTCTGCTCTGTGAACTCAAACTGCCTGGGCATCTCTCATCTTCCAGTGCCATCTACTCAACTCAGGGAGATCCTCAGACTTTACTCAGGTTTCTTTATTTGGGCCACAGCTTGAAATCTCCCCCCATGGAGTAACCTAGGCAGTCTTAGGTCTTACTTCATTTATTTCCTGTCTCTCAATGATCACTGACCTTGACCGTCTAGTGTCCATTGAGTCACATATTTTGTCCAGTTTTGAATTGTTGTAGATGGTCAGTAAAACCATTACCTATTCCTCCATCTTGATTGGAAGCAGAAATTTGTGAACTTATATTTATATTATTCATACTAGATGGGCACTTTATCTATTAAATTGTTCCTGTGAGCACCTACAATTTATTGTCACAACAGAGAACTTCCTAAAATGATGGTATCACTTGAAAGCTTCTATTTTTTAAGGTAATTTTTGATAGTTTGGATAATGGTAAACTTTTCTGTTCATTATTCAGATTATGTGTACCAGCTTTTCCTAAACAGACTTGTACCCCTGTGTAAAAATTAACATAGAGCAGCTGGTATTTTATAAAATGATGATGCTAGACAAGAGATTGGGATAGGAAGTGGAGGCGAATACTATATTTGTTTGAATGTGCATAGGATTTTAATTAAGCTAAAATTAAGCATGTTAGAAATTGTCCAGGAAGCTGATAGCTTGCTTTCTTATTCTTAGGAAATTAATGGGTTGGAAGCTTCTATGACCAAAATGGTAAGAAATGCACATTTATACACAGAGTTCTAGACAGGCTTATTAACTTTCTGCCCTCAGCCCTACACACACACACACACACACACACACGCACACACACACTGCTTTGGCTCAAGAAAAGAAAATGCCATCTGATTTGGCCTCAGTAGAATTTTCAGGGTTAGCAGGAAACCTCCCATTCTCTATTGATGATCTACCAGTGCTTTAACCCAGGGAAACCCTGAGACATGAAAAACAAACAAATAAACAAGCAAAATGAAAAAGAAAACTTAAAAGTATTTCAAAATTGAATAAGTACAGTGAATAGGAGGATATGCTTTTTATAAAATACCTGTACTTACATTTCTCATATGTTATCTTAGAAATCTTCATAGCAATAATTTCCTGAAAATATTGCTATAGCCACTTACCAGATATGTATCAGGTCAGGAATAAGCCTCAAAAATTAAGATTTGAGCAAATGCCTTTGGCTTTTCCGAAGTGCTATTGCCATTCCTTTTCAGTGGTCAGGCACTATATATCCAGGAAATATCCAGCCATGTAATATGAAAAATTGGGGCATTTATGGCTGGATTTTTTTCTGCATATCCTTCATATATATATATATAAATCTTCCCTCAGTATTCTCATATGTTATTTATTCATTTGGTTAGAAATATAAAGTCTTCATATGAAGGAGCAGATAGACTTTTTTAGCATCATTCACTAAGTATTTAAAATTTAGAAAAATAGCAATCATACATATAATCTAATAAAGTGAAGTATTATGTTATGCCTGTACTTTTCTTCCCTTTAAATGTTATTTCTTGTGCTAAATCTTACCTGCGTTGTCTAACCTAAAAGCTTGATAGTTCAAAGATATCTCTATAAAAGTTACTCACTGGAATTAATACTGAACTCCTACAAACCACCTGAGGCCATTCACAGTGTTGAGGGTACAAAGATAAATATATCTTGCCCAAGTCTGAAGTATCTCCCAGTTAAGTGGGAGGAATAGATACATAAGATAGTTCTGTGGGGTGTTATCAGATCCCAGAAGTAAAGCTTGTTATGTACCAGATGGAAGTGTTCATAAGGAGTTTCTAGGGACTTGAGTGAAGTTGAGAAATAAGCTTATTGAAGGAGGTGATGGAAGAACTCCCAGGCTTACAATGGAACTAGAGGTGATGTCGGTTACAACTAATAAGCCCAAAGGGAAGGAAATGAGAATCATGAAAAGGCATGCAGGGAAAGATATTCTCACTGCAGGAGCATAAGAAGAAGCAAAGAAAATGGAAGGAGAGAGAAAGGTAAGACCTATGTATTTTGAGGTACAAAACTTGAAATTTATCCAGTAGCAAATAGGCATTGAACTTTTAAAACAGTGTAGTAATGTGGCTTTATTTCCTTTTAAGCTAGATCAGAGTTTCAGCAAAAGAGCTGATCACCACAGGCCAAATTTAGTGAACAGCCAGCTTATTAAATAACATTTCATTAGCACACAGCACACTCATTTGTTTACATATTGCCTATGGCCACTTTCAGGGTACAAAGGCTGAGTTCAGTAGTTTTGACATAGACCATATGTCCCACAAAGCCTAAAATATTTACTCTCTGGCTCTTTACAATAAAGGCTTGCTGACCCCTGAGCCCAATCTCTCTAACACAGAGTTTCTCAAACTTGACACTTGACATTTAGGGCCAAATGATTCTTTGTCATGGTGGGCTGGACTACGCATTGTAGAGTACTTAGCAACATACCCACTAGATTCCAGGAGCACTCTACCTCACCCATCATGATAACCAAATGTCTCCAGACAGTGCCAAATGGTGCTTCAGGGGGAAAATCACCTGTGGGTCAGCACTACTTCTAGTACCTAAGTTTGGTTTTAATTGAACCTGATGATAGCTAAAGTTAAAACAGTGGGCATTTGAATGGACTGAAAGGATAGATGTGAAAAAGAGATATTTTGAATGTGGAAATTGCATCACTCAGTGATTATAACACATAAATTCCTACAGATGAAAATTGAAGATGAATTTAGAGGCCTAGTTTAGGTTTTACTATGGTGCCTTATGTCACTGTTCAGTACCCTTAACTGAGAAATAATAGTGGAGGAGAAGCAGTCGTCAAAAGGAAGAGAATGAGTCTAGCTTTGAATGTGGTGGGTTCAGGTATCTATGATATGCTGAGGGAAGAAAGCTGATAAGCTGATGAATATGAGAAAAGTCTGGCAGAAGATGTATATTGGTATGTCACTAGGTTATGACCAGTATTTAAAACCAGAATTGTAGGTGAAAACCAGTGAGTGCAGTGTCAGAAAAGCCTAGAAAATATGAAGCCTGTGGAAACAGTGACCAAAAGAGTTGCTAGGAACCAGAAATGAGAATACAAAGTGTCCTCACTAGGGAATGTGTCTACATTAGGAAATGACTCATTGAGAGTGATGGGTAGAAGAAAAATTGTGTAGATTGAAGCATGAAGGGTAGTCAAGAACTTTTGAAAGGTAGTCAGAAGACAGACAAGAAGAGTAAAGATCAAGGGTCAGAACTCCATAGCCTCCAGGGAATATTGTAAGGAGAATCACCACTTAATACTGGCCAGAAACATTTCCACTTTGCTTAAATGTTTTAAAGGGCAGTTTTCTCATAAACCTCCAGAGCATACCGATATTGCACTTGGTTGGTGGCAGTTATAACAGCATGAGAGGGTTTTCAAGGGCACCAGCATCACACCAAATATTTCTACAAGTCTGTAAAAGAGACTGAGTGTCTAGGGATTAAACTATCAGAGCTGGCATCTCTTTCTCCCTTCATAGCATAGATCTATGGTCATATAGAAGATACATCTTTCTATAGCAACATATATATTATGCATTACATATAAACGTAAGTTTCAGATTGATCCATTTTGTCACTTTTGCTGAAGCTTATCCACTCACCAGTCCTGTTTTTATAAATGGTTTTAAATAAATCAGCTTCAGCCTTCTTTTAATGTCACCCAGTCTGAAAGTGTAGAAGGCATATCTGAAAAATAATGGGTACTTAAAAACAATTTAAACAATCCAGATGAACAAAAAGAAAAGAGGGTTATTAGGTAACAATTAGCAGTGCACCATGGCCTGAGAAGGAAAGACAGCCCTGTCCCTTCCTTCTAACGACCACATCTGCTCCCTTCGCTTGGGACTGATGGTTCTGACACAACCAACACATCGTCATTGCTGTGGAGAAGATCAGTGAGAGACACCTGATCATGACTTTGGACTCAGAGGTGGTGACCAGGTGCCACTTAGACAAAAATGACCCATACCCGTTAATGTGTTAGAAATAAGAATAATAAATGAATGGCTTTGAAATTTCTGTGCTTTTACTTGATGGCTAATATGCTATATGATGGCACAATCATTAGTTTTTATGTGTTTCTATTAGGAGTTGGTCACCAGCAAAATGATATCCCTGAGTTATTATTAAAATAATATTACATAATATTATTTAATTACCTTTGCTTTATAAATATACTTATATATCAATATTATGGATTGCATTATATTAGTATATAAAGTAGTATTTAAATAATGATTCAAAAATTTGTTTTCTTTTATATTCTCTCATTTCTTCTTTCTTTCCTTTCCTTTCTTCCTTTATTGACTCACTCAACAAGAACTTGTCAAATCTTTTCAATCCACCAGCTACTGTAAGGTATTTTAGAAATATGGACTACATAAAATACTCTCTGCCTCAGAATCTGGATAAAATAGGAAATGACTGTGGAGTAAGGAGATAGAAGGGTATGTAGGCAGTATCTAGACCAGGAAGCATTTCCAGGGGTTCCTAAGATTTCCTGGAGTAGAAGACACTGAGCTGAGGCTTTAAGACCATGTAGAGTTAGCCAGAAAAGAAATCAAAGTATGAGCAAAAGCACAACAGTAAGGGAGAATGGTGAGTTCAGTAAATTTCAAAATGGCAAGAGTACATGATCATAGTGGCTAGGAAGTATTTAAGTAGGAAGAGACAAAATAAGAACTGTATTGTGAAGGATGTTGTAGTCCTAGAAAAACTAGTACTGTGTGCTGAAGATGGGGAGTTTCTGAAGGACATTGAGCAAAACAGTGTGAAAAATTAGGGCAACTCAGGTATATTTAGAAGACTATTGATTATAGTAATCAAGAAAGATGTGGTTGAAAATGTGGAGAGAACTTGAGACGAAAAAAAAAGAACATAAACTTTAGAGATGTTAGGAATGTAAAATGATCAAAACATGATGATGAACCAATTTTGACAGACTCCAAGATTCCCAGGTAGGGAGGGGAATAAATGGTAGAGCCCATGGAGTAGGACCAAATGAGAGAGTATGTAGAGGGTGGGGAGGATTAGAATGTGTGGGTCTTGAGGTGTGCTTGGGACACCCAAATTGTGCTGTCCAAGAGGCATTTCAACATTATCAGTGTGAATTTCATGCAAGTGGTTATTGTGCTTTAAATACAAAAAATTTAAAAATCATTAGTTTAGGAATGATAGTTATAGCCTTGACTGTGTTTGAGATTGCTTAGGGAAGACATTGCAGGACAGCCAAGAAACAAATGCTGAAAAGTACCTACATTTATTATAGTAGAAGAATGGAGGAAATTCTGACTATAAAGGAGTTGGGAGACAAGTGACAGGTTAACATAAATAATGGGAGGGCAACCAGGGAAATGACTTTTTCAAGGAGGGATAAATCAATGGTTTCATATACTACAGAAAAGATCAAGTTTTATGAAAACAAAAATGTATGGCAGGAGAAAAAAACCACAAAATATAGTTATTGGATTTGACATATAAAATGTTATTATTGTGACATTTGCTGTTTCAACAAAGTCATGTATACAAAAATAGGAACTGGACTGCAGAAGTTTGAGAGTATATTGGAATGAAGAAGTGAATTAGATTTTATTATTACTATAATGCTAATCCATTTTTGCTAATTCTCAATTACCACACCATATTGCGGTTCAGTATAATTTTCAAAAAAATAAAAAAGCATGATAGTCATATTAATATTAGTATGCTGAATATATATAAAAGATTTTATACAGTTCTTTATGTAAAGAGTAAATGAAGAAGATGTTAAAAACAGGTCAAATGAAAATTTGATTTACAGAGATTTAAATTCTGTGACAAAATTTATTTTGTACTACCAAGACTAATGTAATTTTTGTTGCTTTAGACAGCAATTATTTGCATTATCAGTTCTCTACAGCTTAAGTTCTATCCCTACAGAGCTGCAACATAGCTTAGTCAAAAGCAATCAAAGGTTACACCTCTATAGAATTAGGTAATTCCCAAGGGTTCATTGGAAAATGTCCAGCATTATTGAGAGGATACCCAAATGCAACACCATTTCTTTTTTACCAATGTTTCCTGTACGAAAATTGTTGCACACGTGTCAGTCTTAATGAATAGTTAATATAATATAAGAAAAGTAGAAAGGATGGGAACCAGAACATTTAAGTGTGCATTATGTCAAAGGTGTGTGGTATGTTAATGGACAGTAAAAGACAGAGCATTTTGCATGCTATTGATTCCTTTAGGGTTCTAGTTAATGCTAATTTTAATCATGCCTTTCTTTGAGTTAAAAGTTTCTTTAGAGATACTAGTACCTAGCAGTGAGTGATAATATACTTAAATTTCCAAGACATCTCAAATACCATTTGGATCTATCCAGGCAATGTATTCAAAGAGTGAAAATATATAATCATTATTCAACATGACTTAAGTGCAGAGGTTACTTTCACTCAAAATATAATTGTACCAGACCCTAATTCTTAATGTCAATTATCCCTCACTATTATTAAAACATTTTTGTTATAGTTTTTAAAAGGAACATATCTGTATTTAAAGTGTCTCATTGGAGAAAAATAGAAATTCCATTCTTTATATTAGATTTATCATTTTGGTCATTTTCTTAAAAAATATGCATCATTCTTGCATTTTGTGGCTCAAGATGACATAACCCATTGAAGTGGTGTTCGAATTAACTACTGCTAATGTTTAGAACTCACTAAATGTCTATGTAGCTATAAGTATTGGTTGACTATATTTTAAAATTAATATTTTTCATATATATATTGCATAACATATAATATAGTCATCCTTAAAAATTAAGGAATCCTGCCATTTGCAACAACATGGATGGACCTAGAAGACATTATGCTAAGTGAAATAAGCCAGACACAGAAAGACAACTACTAGGTCTGACAATTAAGTTTGTGAACTTGCCACCATGTGTTTATGTTGTTGGCAGCACTGTACAAACATCTCGGTAAGATTTCATAACCTTGGTATATGTGTGTCTCATAGCTTGTTTGTGTAGATGCATGGCGGTGTCTTGCTGAGTGACATTCATTATTGTTGTTGCATGTTTTCATGTGCAGTTGTGAGAAAATTTGGAGCTTGAGTTGGAGCAAATACCAAACATTAAATTTCATGTTAAACTTGGCAAGAGTGGAAGTGAAATCAGGGACATGTTAGTCCAAGTTTATGGGAATAATGCCATGAAGAAAACGGCAGTGTGCAAATGGATTAAATGTTTTTCTGACGGGAGAGAAAGCGTCACTGATGAAGAGAGGTCAGGGCAGCTAGTAATGAGCAGAAATGATTAAAACATTGGAAAGATTCGTGGAATTATGTGTCAAAATCATTGGCTGACTGTGAGAAGCATAGAGACCAAGTAAACATTGATAGAGAAACAGTTAGGAAAATCTTAGCTAAAAATCTTGGCATGAGAAAGATGTGTGCAAAAATAGTCCCAGAAAAGCTCACTGATGAACAAAAGCAAAAGAGAGTCAAAATTTGCCAGGACCCTTTGGAGAGGCAAGACGATGTTTTGGGCTGTGTTGTCACTAGTGATCAACCATGGGTGCACCAATGCGATCCTGAAACAAATGTCAAAGTGCACAATAGAAGTCTGACAGTTCTCCATGACCAAAAATGGTCTGTCAGCCCAAATCAAGAGTCGAAACAATGTTGCTAACCTTTTTTGATATCAGAGGGATTGTTCATTATGAATTTGTACCAGTTATACAAATAGCCAACCAAGTTTACTATTTGGAAGTACTGCAAAGGCTGCTTGAAAAAAGTTAGTGAAAATGACCTGAACTTTTCACCAACAACTCATGGCTCTTGATGATGCACCAGCTCACACAGCACTGTCTGTGAGTGAGTATTTAGCCAGTAAACAAATAACTGTATTGGGACAACCCACCCTACTCACGTGATCTGGTCCCTACTGGCTTTTTTTCTTTTCCTAAAGATAAAGGAAGTATTAAAAGGAAGACAGTTTGATAACATTCAGGACATCAAGGGTAATACAATGACAGCTCTGTTAGCTATTCCAGAAAAAGAGTTCCAAAATGGCTTTGAAGGGTGGACCGGGCGCTGGTGTCGGTGCATCGCTTCCCAACAGGAGTACTTCAAAGGTGACCGTGGTGATACTCAGTAATGAGGTACATATTATAACACTTTTTCTGGAATGAGTTGGCGAGCTTCATTGTCAGACCTTGTACTATGTGATCGCACTCATAAATGGAATCTAAAATAGTCAGAGTCATAGAAGCAGGGGCTCAGAGGAGGGAGAAATGGGTATTAGTCAAAGTGTACAAGGGTTCAGTTCTTCAGAATGAATAAGCCCTAGAGATCTACTGTTAACAATACTGGACTGTAATATTAAATATTTGCTAAAAGGATAGATATTATGTTAAAAAAAAGAAATAAAAATAAGGAAGGTAGGAAGAAACTTTTCGAGGTGATGGATATGTTTATGGCATTGATTTTGGTGATAGTTTTACATGTGTAGACTTATTTCCAGTCTCATCCAGTTGAATATACTAAGTATGAACAATTTTTTATTTGTTAACCATACCTCAATAAAGTGGTTTCTAAAAAAACAATAGTTTTCCAAATTAACAAACATAATTAGGTTCAGATATTGAGCCCCACCCAAGTCTTAATTCAGCCATTGTCACACACTTTCAAAACTAAATGTACAAAAGGAAGTTTTATAAGTGTTGAAACAGTCTGATCTAGTTTCAGTGCCAGACTGTTCCTTTGGAGATCATACTTCATCCTTCCTCGTCATTTGCTAACTGATTGTAATGACAGCGATATTCCGAACAACCGAGTCGTATCTTACTAATTCAATTCATTATCTGAAATAGACATAAACTTGTATTAATAAAATAGCTGGCATTAGCCACCAATCTCCATAAAACTTTGTTAGCTATTGCCAAGGAGAAGAATCGTCTTCTCTGCTCAGCAGGGACAGAAAACACAGGAATAACAAATACCTCCAATAAACAAATCAACATGCCTTGGTTTCTGGTCTGGATTCAAAGACAGAAGGTTGGACTGACCTGGTGAATATTTGGTTAAGGAGCAAATTGCTTTAGGGATGGGATAATTTTATTTAAACCAGATAGGTTGAAGAGCTCTCTTATTTAGGCTTCAACAACAAATGAACATGTTTTCTTTTCAGTGTAACTAAACAAACTGTTCTTGTACTTGATAAATACAGGTTATACCAGTAAGTTCTGCAAAATGTGGACTAAAGCACATCAGTGTTAATGCACACACTGATTGTGCTCGGCATCGTCCTGGGCATGTGTAATGAGATCAGAAAGCATCAGGATGGGTTCCTTTGCCTGCAGCTATTATTTCAACTCCATCATGTACCCAGTTCCCCAAGAGGGCACAGTTTCAAATGTCCCCTATGGTAGATGGCTCTGGAGTGTTCTGTATGCATGGATGGACTTTCTGTGTAGAAAGTATCTTTGGATTGCATTTAAAGCAAGTACAAACTAGGCTAAAACAAATGTTCTGGGCTACAAAGGCTGCTCAGGAAGTGAAACCCAGTATATATTTCACACTGGGACATTACTAATTTAGTGTTTCAGTTTTATCCATTTATTGAATGAATAGAATGTTGTTATATGACACAATTAAAATGAAATGGTGGAGCTGGCTTTAAAAGAACTTGAGAGCATTGTCATGTAAATTCTTAACAGATGCTCTGAATCCATTGTTTATCTGCACAGTGAAGGTGGCTAATCCCAGGAGCTGAGGTATAATTTAGTATTCTTTTTTATTATTCAACTCTCACGTTGTCTGGGAGGAGAGCCTCCTGGCTTAATTAAATAAAGTATACGAATGAGTGAGTGATGAGTGAATGAATGAATGCCATAAGGTTAAGGCCATATCTCTAGGTGATGGGCTTTGCCACGGGCTTCAGCAGAAGCTTTCATGGAATTGGCTGTGGTGGGAGGGGACAGGTTTCTGGTGTGGACATTCACACCCACCACTGTCACTGTGCTGGCCATTCATACATTCCGGCTAGTTAGAACTCACACAAAGTGAGAGCTGCAAGATCATTCTGGGATTCCGGAGGAAGGGTACAGGGCTCCACCAGGGGCCTCTCAGTGGGTCCAGGTGTTACTCAGGAATTTCCCTTCTCTTCCCCTGACTCTCTTTCACAGTGGTGTAAAAGTCAGACACTGAACTAATTGTGGATGCTTTGTTTTAGAGGCTTAAGCGTTAATGGCTGTGATGGCATTAAAATTATAACATCATAATGCTATTAACATAATAGTAACAAAAACAACCACTACCACAATGTGAGAGAAAGACAGACAGAGAGAGAGGGAGAGTATAACCTTGATTCAGAAGACTTGGAATTTAATAGCATGGAGTCTTGCTCTTGCCATTTCCTGTCTTGTTCATATTCCTCATTTAATTACTATTTTGTATGGTGGTTACCTTTATCCTTTTAAGCACAAAAACAAAAGGAAAACGTGTCTTTTTAAAATCTCATCTCCCAGACTAATTTGACGGAAGCCATGTTGGACTCAGAGTTCTACAGCCTGGATTAAGATCCTAGCTCTTTCAGGTTACCACATAACTCCTTTAAATGCCGTTCTGGGGGTGCCGTGGGAAGTCAGCGATGATACGGAGTGACCCGTCATCGTACCTGGAGTTTACAGGCGCTTCCTAAATATCCCTCCCTCCCTTCCATTTCCCTGTCTTCTTCCCTCCTTTTTGTCCTCCCTGCTCCATTGTTCACTCTAGAGAATTGCATGTGGAAGTTAGGGACAGGGCTACCCATGCAGTCACCCCACCCCCAAGAGAAGTGGGGTGGGGCCTCGGGATGGTGTCACGGGGTAGCGCTCCTGCACCGCCTCCCCAGTCTTCTCAAGGACTCCACCCCTGCAGGGCTCTTGAACCAGGAAGAACGTGGGAATGTGAAATGCCACTGTGTCTTTAAATGGCATATCCACGTTTCTAAAGATGACAGCAGCCTATTCACTGTAATTTGGAAAGAGAAATCAGTCTTAACCAGCAGCATGAGAAGTAGGCCTGCAATTGCCATAGTAATAAAGACTTTTTCCCTTAGTAGAGTCATATATAGATCCTGTTGAGCACTGACAGGCTTCATGTTGGTCCCAATAGATGTAAAAATAAACTCAAGACCGAATTCCAGGCCTTGAACAATCCAGAAGGCCCAAAAGTCATTGCAAAACACAGCTCTCCTTCCTGTCCCTCCTGTCAAGGTGTGGAAAGAGGTCGTGTGACCTGAACATGGAGAGCAGTGAATGACGAAAAGTGTATCATGCTGACCAGCCAGGCAAAAGGCACAGCAAGTGCCAGAAAGCGCTGGAATACACCGTCCCTCTATGGCACCGTGTGTTCACCACCCAGAGGCAGGTCTCCTTCCATCGTTCCATCACCATGTATTTGACCTCCTGTCCCTTGTCTTACCATGTGCACTTGAAACCTACATAATTTTACTAAACAACGTCACCCCAATAAGTTTAATAAATAAAATAAGAAAAATTAAAAAAAAAGAAAGAAGTATGGGCAGTTTGGAAGTGGTTTGGTCGGCAGAGGCCCCGTGGGTGGGCTGACCAGACGTGCCATTTTCAACGAAACAGAAGACAACAGGGGTGTCCTGTTTCCAACGGTTGGTGTGGCCGGCCTGCCCGTGGGGACCTAGGAGAGGACGCAGTGCCAGGGTGAGCGGACACGCGCGGCCCAAGCCCCACGCGAGCCGGGAGGGTCTCATTCGGCCGGCGGCCGGGCGGAGGCGCTGCGATGGAACGGGCAGTTCAGGGGGCGAAAGCCTGGACAAAACCTGAAACGACAGGTGGGACTTTTAAACCTTCAGAGTTATGGGAAGGAGAGAAAGCGTGTACACACTTAGAGAACACGGAGGATGGGTGCGCGAGCTGGGCCTTTCGACAACTTTACGTCTTTGCTCTCACGTCCTTTTCTTCACTGCAAAGCCCTTCTGCCGTTCCCCCCTCTCTGTGTCTCGTTTCCCCTTCGTGTCTTCCCCTCCTTTCCATGCTGAAATAGGGTTTACGACTCTCTCAAGCCCACTCGTGCTCCTCTTCCTTCATACCTCTCACTATTTTCAGGAGCCATGTCAGTCTCAGTGCCAGGCAGCTGCTCCGCTCCACCCACCACTCAGTATTTAGAAAGCTGAAAATCAGCCCCAAACAGCCAGAAAAGCACCCCTCCGCACCTGCACTGTGTTTGCCGTGAGTGTGACTGTGAGGAGGAAAATGAGCGACCCAGGCCAGTCGGTGAAATACGTCCCTGTTCGAGCTCGGGGACATTGGTGGTGTACGTGCCCGGGAGAGAAACCAGGCAGCGGATATAGAAGAAACTGGTCGGAGAAGAAACTGCATCCCTGTCCCGTCCGAGCTACAAATTAATGAACACAATAATTTGGAGTAAAATGGAAATACATAGGAATAAGAATAGATAGAATGTAGGTTTTGTATAGTTCTATAAATACTGTCTTGAAGCTTTGCTCGTTCTTGCCGCTGAGAAACAAAACACCACAATAACTTTGATTGATTGTATTTCACCCTCAAGCTAGTGACCTTTCCTTTTATTTATGTCCTGAACCTCCAGAGCCCAGCACTGTGTTCCTCCACCATCTGCTGATGTCCTGACGCCGCAGTTAGCTGGTCTGTACCGGGCCTCCGGCCCTGCCCTTGACTCCCCAGCCAGGGCAGCCCGCCGCCTTTCCGTGCTGACGTGCTTTCACCCCTCCCGGAAGCATTCCGTGCTGCTGACCACGTTTCGATCTCTGCCTTCCCTCAGCTACGCTTAAATGGCACAGCCTCGGTCCTGCTTCCCTGTCGCATTCCTCCTCGCTCTGTCCTTTATAAGCTCTCTTTCTCTATCAGTCCTCCAACATAGAGCTCCTACAACGCTGGCTCTTTCCATGGATTACCCAGTTCATCCTGAGGGACCAGGAGGCTAATGGTTCTCCCCAAACATTTTTTTGTTGTTCCCAACTAAGAATTTCAGATAGGCCCATGATAAAAATTCCAAGGTCCCGAAATACGAACGCCTTTATGACATAGAGTTTTGGCCCCCCCCAAAGTCATGCTTTGTATTTGAGCGTATGTAGTGAAATTAGAACATGGCTTTACACATTTTGGCAACTTACACATTTCTTGGCAGAGTATCTTGCTCATAATAGGTGCTCAATAAATATTTCTTGAATAGAATTAAATTCTAAAGGGTTTCAGTCCTGAAACTTTCACAACAGAATTTTCTCTGAGAATAAAGAGATGATGTCAATACTTAGCAAAGAGAAACGGAATCTGAGTTGCTTTTATTTTTTGCTTTTGTTTTTATTTTTTTAAGTATTAGCTTGATATAATACATACCTTGTATTTTTCTAAAGAAATGCTTTTACTATTTCATGGCAGATTTATTAAAGTAGTTAAGAGTCACTACCATGTTTAACCTGACTTCTATGGTTGTTGTATAAGCTCTTTTTTAATCTCTAGGTCCTTGAGAGAGAGGATGTCAAAATTCCTCTTCACCTAGAAAGAACAAAACAATCATTTTTGAAAAGAGAAATATTAATTCTTCACTTTCCTAAGTTCTACATTACAGTTTTCAACTGCTGTTAGCTTTTCTCTGCTTCTTCAAATTCAGTCTATCCCTCTTGGAATATAGAGACCCCCCCAAATGGTTATGACCTATGAGGTGATTCTTTCACTTACAATTTTGTAAAGCATCATGATGTCTATTATTATTTTAATGTCATCACGCTCCCGATACTGTGAGTATATTGAGGAGAATTTTTGTACTGGAATCCTTGATGTAGAGAAAGTACTTAATGAATAATGTGCATGCTGAAGACTTCCTCAGTGACTGTGATAGCTTGTCATGGAGCCCCATGCTTATGTATGAAAACTTAGGATGTAAACTGACAAGAAGAAGGGGAAGTTGAAAGCCATCAAGGACACATTCACAAGAGAAGTGAAGCAAATGTAGCTTCGAACACAGCGTGAGGGTTCAGCCCCAAGAGAACATGGACTATTCAGCACCATCACGGAGGAGACCCAGTTTCCTAAATGGTCGGTGCTGTCCTGTCTTGTTAGGCCGAAGGTCATGACAGAGAAGAAACTGACCTGTTGAGTCATTGTCAATCAAGGAAGGATTAAATCTGGTTGGGGGTGTTGGCTGACATTCGGTCCACACCTCCTTCCGGAGCCCATCCGGATGCCTCCTTTTGGCTCTCCTCGTTTGTACTCTGTCCCTTCTGCTTGTGCCGCCTTGTCCGGGAAGTGACTATGCTGCCTGGTTGTTTCATCTCAGTACGCGTCAACTTCGTGCTTCAGTCGCTTAGGTCAGAAGCCTTGCAGTCATTCTCTCTCCCCTTCATGTCCACGTCACTCCACGGCAATCCCACGGCGTGTGCCTCCAAATGTGGACAGAGTATAACCATTTTCGGCCACATCCCTTGCGTCCATCCTGGGCTGTGGGGACAGCCTCCAGATAGCCCCCCTGGCTCTCTGCTTGCTCCGCTGCGGCCCAGTGTCAGCCTGGCAGCTCCACTGTGATAGCACTCAGCTGCTCAAACCTCACTTCCCCAGGACGCTCAGAGTCAAGCCCGAGTCCTTAGCGTCACCTGCCTGAGCCGCGTCCTTCCCCTTGTGGTTACCTTTGGGAATCCTCCTCCTCCTCCTTTCCGCTCTCCTGTCCTGCTCCAGCCCCACCAGCCTCCTTGGTATTCCTCGAACACGTTCAGGGCTTCTGCACTGTCGTTCCTTGAACTTGGCTGTTCCCCAGAGAGCGCTCCCTTCCTCACCCTCAGGTATTCGCTCACAGTGAAACATTTTCTGCCTTATTTTTCTTCGTCCCTCTCATGGCATCTGACGTACTTTCTCATTTCCATTTGCATTCTCTGTCTCCATCAGAGGACGGAAGTATTTTCACGTGTTCTGTTCCCTGGTGGCTCTGCAATACCTATTTTGTGCTCAATCAATACTGGTTGATTGATTAAACCCCAATGAATGAGCCACAGAACCCCAATTCTGGATATGGAACTGGATGCCATTTCTCACCCTCATTCCAAGCCAGGATGAGACAAAAGTGGGTTAGTTAGTTATTTCTTAGTCGGTTGGTTTATCTTAGAAGCAGGCCAGACATCAGCCTGAATACAGGGAACTCCTGTGGATTGAAGTGAATCCTTTTGGCCGAAAGAGGCTGCAGGAAGGGGATGAAAAACGGGAGGGCCCATCTCTGACCACATCCATGGAGTGCTCCTCATTAACTATTTCCATTTGGGCTCATGTTTTAGCACTGCGATAGACCAGCGACACCTATAGATGACACGCACATTCCAAAAGACAAGATGTTTTTAATTACACTAAAATAGAGTACCTTACCCTGTCTAAGCTGACATTTTTGTCTTTTCGGTTGAAATGTCAGAATTATACCATTTTAGGTGTCAAAAGAACAATATAAAATGAGAAAAAGGCACCAAGGATTAGAATTTTGTTCTGACTTGTTAATATTGTATTCAGATACTTGAATTATGTCAATTCAGTTCTCAGTGATAATTAACAAAGTTCCAAAATGAGACAATTATAGGAGAATAAAAAGATAATTTGAGTGATTTGATTTCATTGTGTAACTCTGGCTAAATGCTAGAAATGCTTCGATTTTCCTGAGTGATTGAATGAGTCTGTATTTCATTATGAGTTCTAGTTTACTGTATATAGAGACCCAGTCACCCAAAGGTCAAAGAGCCACAGATTCTCATCTCTGCATGTCCTAATGCTGATGGTTACTGGCGGGTTTTACCTCTTTAGTCTTTCATACTGAGTCTCATCCTTTTCCATTTTAGAACCATCGGATGATGGGGGCTGGTTAGTTTCTGTCTAGACTATAGCAATGGTGACGGAGACATTGCCTCTTGAGTCTGGTTGTCCTGGGTTCAGATTACAGCTCAGCCACTTTTACCATCTGTGTAAGTGTCTTAGGACTTCCCTAACAAAATACCACAGACTAGGTGGTTTAGAAGAATAGAAACTTATCCCTTATAGTTCTAGAGGCTGGAAGTCCAAAAATCAGCGTGTCAGCAGGGCCAGGCCTTTCCGAGAATCCACATAGAATCCTTCCTCACCTCTTCCCACTTCTGGTTCTGGCCTGAAATCCTCGGCGTCCTTGCCTCGCAGCTGTGTAACTCCAACTCTGCCTCCAGTATCACATGCCATTTTCCTCTTCTTATAGAAACACCAGTCATATTGAATAAGGGCCCAGCCTTAATGACCTCATCTTAACTTGATTACTTCTGTAAAGACTCAAATTCCAAATAGGTTCACATTCGCTTATCTTTAGGGGAGGACACAATTTAACCCATGTGCTAGATGGCTGAACTCGAGCAAGTGACTTCATTTCTACGATCATCAGCTTTCTCACTATCAAGAGGTACTCACATAGACCTCCTACAGCTATGAGAACTATGTGAAGTGACATAAAAAGCTCCTTGTACTCCTCAGTGGACAAGAACTATTAGTTCTCGTCTCCCAACCCCCCACCCCAGTGCTTGGCCTCCCATCATTTGTTTACACTTACTTCATACAAAAGCAATCTAGCAGGACACCATGGAAGGTACAAAGATGACCCATGCACCAAGGAAGATCATACACTTTGCGAACAGACCAGACTTTAACTAGTGTCTGTAATACAATGTAGAATTTGTGTCACATCCTGAGAAATACATGCAGGCAGTCCTGAGGGGAGAATCACTTGCTGAGTGGCTTGCCCAGGGCCTCATAGCAAATTTGCTGCACAGTTGAACAGAAGCTGTGTTTACATCCCCAGTCCAGTTCCATTCCTGGTCTAATACGTTATACAATTATATCACGTGTCACCTCTGAATCCCTCAAACATTGGGAAACAAAATCCATGTTTGCTCACTGAAGCACTGAATGTCATGCACCAGCATCTTTTGGGGATGCCCACGAACTTCTAGGCATCCACCCACTGGCCTGTCCCTAACCCTCTCCACACACATACTCCATTAGGCCCGTCTGCTCTGTTCTGTTCTACCCTTGAAGTGCATCTTTCTCTTTTGCAGCAACCATAATAAGGCCGGTAGAAAAACAGAGTAACTTCAGTGCCTGCTGGGTAGGAAACCACATTCTTGGCACTTATTAAAAAAACAAAAACAAAAACAAAAAACACTGAGTACCTCTGTCATCCACAGATCATTTCAATCTATTCAGTGTGATCAAAATGATGAGCAGGATTTTTATATCTTTGCCTCTGGCGCTGCAATTCCATGTTCGGTCTCTGTTACTCGCTGTTTTTACACCCTCGTGTACCCTGCGTTTGACCCATGAGCAAACATTCATACATGAGAAAGAGGGGTTGTTACTGATGTTGGTATATTTATTTTGTCTGACTCATAGTTAGGAAGATTATGACAACTCATAATGCAGGACAAACAACGCACAGATGGGCCCCAGCCTGGGATGGGGAGGCTTTTGCGACTTTACAATGGTGACAAAGCCACACACATTCAGGAGAAACTGAACTTCAGGGTCTGAATTTGATCTTGTCCTGGGCAGTCGATGTGCCTGATATTCCTCCTGGGATCTGGGCAGCAGCCGTGCACACAGCTCCCAGTCAGCCACGTGGCCACAGGGTAAACGGCCCGTGCCCTGCCGCGTATCCACTGTGTGGGAGGATTTGGCTCGGCTGTAAGCTAATAGGAGCGGGGCATGTTCGAGGCAGGCGAGGCTAAGCTACAATGTGTCTCAGGTTGGGCGTATTTAGTCAGTTTTCAACATGAGATACTTCGAATTTACAATGGGTTTGTTGGAGCATAACCTCCTCGAGGAGCATCTATTCTGAGTTTTCTGTGACAATGCTAGCGATACAAGGAAGGAAGGACGTGCCTGCTCCTGAGAGGTGAACCGGCGTATTTTCCCGGTGTGTTTCGTGGGGAGCACCCACAGTTACTGCGGCGTGGCCCCCAACGCTGCTTTCTCCAGGACACTTGTAGAGGCGAAGCGTGCGCGTGGGCCTGACGGGGCTGCCGTGGGACACACCCCGGGCGCCCAGGGCTGGCTCGGAGCGACGGCGGCAAACAGAGATGCTTAAGCATCGTACTTCCTTCCTTAGTTGCCCTAATGAAATAAAACATTCCATTTTAGAGGGTACTGAATGTGCTGCAACAAACTTTAGGTGAAACGCTAAGAGAGTTTACAGATAATAACAGAAAACTTCGGTGATTTAACTTCAGACATTGAGTTCCCAGAGCGGCCCCACATGAGAATCATAAACACAATTGAATTGGATGCGATTGCACAGATCTCTGCATGCGGCTTCTCGCTCCCCT